>CAUYLG010031813.1:0-118328 GCA_963573385.1 Cacajao melanocephalus | reverse complement strand
ACCCGTGTGGCTCCTCCGCTGGGAATCTCCCAGTCTGTGGGCAACAAAAATTCGTCTGAAAGTGCGGCGTCCACTCGCTCTCTGCGCTTTCATTGGGACCTTCAATCCTGAGCTGTTGTTAATCAGCCATCTTGGATCTTTTCGCAGAGGACATTTTCTAGTCCTTGTCTTATTCTCCTTGTGGCCTCTGGCTCCTTTGTGACTGTCTCTCCCTTGACCTCTGTGACAGTGTCTTCTCCCCGGCTCCTTTTTCCCAGGCTCCTTGGCTTTCTTCTCAAATTGCTAGCCTCTCTGAGCTTAGTTTCGTCATCTATAAAGTGGAGCTAATAGCGCCTGCTCTGTTAGGGTGGTGGTAAGTTTGAATGAGGGAGTGTGTGTCAGTCTCTAGGCACATCCTAGCACAGTAAATGCCTGAAAGGGTTCAGAGGTGAGGACAAGGGGAAGAGGCAGAGGGGCACAGAGGGTCCTTTTAGAAAGTAGTATTCCCATGTTCTCAGAGTCTTCCTTTATATTAACTTTTTTTTTTTTTTTGAGACGAAATCTTGTTCTCTTGCCCAGGCTGGAGTGCAGTGGTGCAATCTCGGTTCACTACAGCCTCCACCTCCCGGGTTCAAACGATTCTCATGCGTCAGCCTCCTGAGTAGCTGGAATTACTGGCGCCTGCCACCTTGCTTGGCTAATTTTCATATTTTTAATAGAGATGGGGTTCCACCATGTTGACCAGACTAGTCTCGAACTCAAGTGAGGCCTTGGCCTCACAAACTGCTGGAATGATAGGCATGAGCCACCATGCCCAGCCCCCTTTATATTAATTTTTAAACACTTAACTGGATTAAATGAAGCCTGAATGATAATCATTTCATACCAGTACATAACAGCTGCCCAGCTTATGTAGTTCCAGGATAGCACTGCCTGGTGACATTCCCCATGCTACAGTGAGGTGCTAGGTCAGCATCACCCAGTGATGGGGCCTTGGGGACAGAGCTCAGTGTCTTGCCTGGGACGCTGAGTAGGTCAGTGGGAGGGCTAATGCAACAGGCCCCAGCCTCCTCCTTCACTGCACTGAACAGCCCACGAGATGTTTCAGCAGGGGGATAGGGAGTAAACAGGAATGAAAGGCTGAGGCAGCAGCATGAGTGAGAGGTTACCAGGCTCCGTTCCCCAGCCAGCCCTCAGTGCTTTACCCTTCATACCTCAGTGCTCCTAAGAGGGAGGCAGCACAGTGCTGGGCACACAGTAGTTGGCCTTCTCTATCCACGGGTTCCCAATCTGCAGATTCAACCATCTGCAGGTGGAGAATACATACAGTTGCCCCCTGTATCTGTGGGTTTTGACACATGGTTGGTTGCATGGAGGGAGGTGTGAAACTGCAGATAAGGAGAGCTGATTTTATTGGACTCTGTGGTTGTGTTTTCATTAGTATTGAAGATCATCAGGCATGCTGCCGATTTGCTCACTGTGGTTCAGGAGACTTTCTCTTCTAGTTTGGATATAGGGACTCATGGGAAGAGGCCTGGATTGTGATTGTTGCAGAGAAGTCCTGGTCACTGTTGTTTTTAGTCATTGACTACCCAGTTCTTACACTTGATGCCACCTAGACGCTTTCATTAGTAGGTTAGATTTTCATGCTCTCTGCTACTATGTCCATGGTGGGCAGTTACAGTTGCCTGCTGCACCTCCAGCTTCCCAAGGTCTAAGTGAAAAGTCCCCAAGTGCTCCTGTTCACCCTGGCTCTGTCATTGTATCACATAGTCTCAGTCACTCTGAACTCCATGTCACTGCAGGAACCAGCCACCAAAGTCCTCGCAGTAGTCAGGGCCAAAGAGTTCTCTGTTTTCCTGTTTGCCAGAGAAAATGCTAGTTACTTCTCTGTGAGCAGGGTGAGGAGGTGCCACTGTGAATAAAACTTAGCAGGATATGGGAAAGAGCTCAGGCCAGGTCTACCGTGGGCCTTGTGGCACCAGTGCCACCCTGCATGTGGGTGTGCTGGTTCACATGCAGAACCGAGGAAAGCCCCCTTGCCCTCCCTACTGCCTGTGCGGTCTTTCTTTCCAGTGACAGGAAATAAACTGAAAGTGGTCCCTGTCCTTAAGCAGCTTATGTTCTAAAAATAACCATAGCGGAAGTACTGTTCTATATTGAATGTCTGTCCTCTAATACATTATTTTAATACTTTAATCATTTTCCCCATGTACAATTTTTATTTCTCTGAGAAAGATAAAGATCAGTATTGCAGATCATGTTGTCATAGATCTAGAAAGGTCACCTAAGCCAGCCCTCTTCTTTACCAGTGAGGAAACCTCCACACAGAAGGGCTGTGACCTGCACAGGTTTGAGTGATCAAACCAGAACAGAGACAAGGTTTTAAACTCCCATTTTATTTCGTTGTATTATATCATGCTATTTGTCCAAGCACTTAAGAAAGGAGGAAAAAGGGTTAAGTTTTAACAAGCACATTCGTGTTGAAAAAGTCATAGATATCTCCTCTTTTGTCAGAATAGAGATTTTGATCTCATGAAGAATAATAGGATGAAGATTCTTGTCCCATTTTTAGAAACACAGGTTTGAAAACCTGCATTCATCTAATCCTTCAAATTTTGCAGTGGTAGTACATTCTCTGACTGAAATGCCTAAATGCCATACCTGTTTGGAATAATATCGAGATGAAGAGGTCAGTAGGAGGTAGCCTTCTAGACCTTTTTGCTAAAGCCGTAAGGAGAGTTTGAGAGTGACAACTTCAATAGCACTCTTAAGCTGAGAGGCTGGGAAATGAGGTCAGCAGCATCACACTCTCAAAGAATGGCAAGGTTCGGGATTGTAACTGGTGGTAACCAATCCTGTGCTTATACCCTAAAGGACTTTGCCAAAAACAAAGTCACTGTGCAAATTCTCTGAAGCTTTCAGAAGGTGGTGTATGACGTCTAGTTGGTTTTCTACCTTCTTCATCTCGCGTAATCTGTACACACCCACTTACCCCTTTCCATCCCTATTGACTTTTTCTCTACACCTGGCCCTAGTCATCTCACACCCAGACTGTTGTACCTGCCCCTCATTGTCTTCCTTCTCTTATTCTCCCTCAATTTGGCCAAGCTGAGTTTCCTAAAATGGCTCTCTTCATGTGCTGCTGACCTGTGAAAAGTCCTCTCCCTTCCTCTTTCCTCCTCCTTCCTCCCTCGCCAGGCTCAACTGTCCATGCCCCTTAATTGCAAAAGGTATATCAGCATGATGGGTGAGGGTGTAGTCCTGGCAGTCCGGTGGCCTGAGCCTAAATCCTGCCCTACCAGCCTGTGACCTCAGACAAGTTAGGTAACTTCTCTGGCCTCTTTTTGCTAATCTGTTAAGGGGGACAATAAGGCTGTGTAAGGATTATATGAAATACTCTAGGTAAAAGTGCGGGGAGCAGTGTCTGCCGCTTAGTAAGTACTGTTAGCTGCTGCTGTTACTATCACTCTGGTTTCTGTGCTTTGTTCCTGTTATTTGTTTCACTTTTTTAAGTCCTTCACTTCCTCCATGTCTCCATATTATCTCGTCTCCCGTTTCCTGACAGCACTGGCTCATAGTAGGTCCTTTCCCATGTTTTCAGCCTTCTTTGCAGTACCGGTGCCATGCACAGCGCCATTCCAGCTACAGTGGCCTGCCTCTGTGCCTCCGACACTTCAGCCACGCTTCCATCTCATGGCCTTTGTGATGCTGTTTTCTGCTTGGAATGCTCTTCCCCTAGATGGCTTGTGGCTGCTCCTTCTTCATCCCGGTCTCTGTTTCCCTCAGAGAGACTTCCCCGCACTGTGTTCTTTAAAATAGCATTCCTCTTCACCTTACCTACATTAACCTGCTGCATTCTTGTCATATTTATCACTACCAGACAAGTATAATTATTTTTTTCTTATCCCCAGTTGGACTGTAAGCTCCATGAGAGGATAGACTTTGTTTTGTTCACAGCCTTTTCCCTAGAACCTAGAAACGTTCTTGGCACATAGTAGGAGTTGAAACATGTTTCTTTTGTTTTTTAGTTTTTAATTTTTGTGGGTACATAATAGGTGTATTTATGAGTTACATGAGACATTTTGATACTGGCATGCAATGTTTAATAATCACATCAGGGTGAGTAGAGTATCCACCACCTGAAGCGTTTATCCTTTGTGTGAAACGTGTTTCTTTGATAAATGTGTGGTAATAACAGCTTTTCTAGATGTACGTTCCAGCATTAGATGTGTAGAAACTGATTCAGAAAGGGAGTGCAGACATACAATAGGAGAATCATGCTTTTAAATGAACCCTGCCAGGTGCATGAGACCAAGGAGGAAGATTGTTGCTGAATGACATTGAATAAGTTATTTCATCAGCAACATTTAAGGGTCCCTGGTGTGGTACAGGACTGGACAAGGTGTTATGGGAGATACATAGGCATAATACAGTGCCCTTTTCTCAAAAGTGTTGTACTCTTACTTGGGAAGGTAAGAATAAATACGTAAGAAGTTAAATACCAACCCACAGTGAAAGAAATGTTGCCAAATTCTGAATGATTATCAGTGATTATTACCAACCAAAGGTTGGCAAAATTTATTTGCAAAGGGCCAGTTAAATATTTTAGGTCTGTCATAACTGCTCAACTCTGTCGTCAGAGTTCAAAAGCAGCCATAAACTTTAGGGTAAGTAACAAGTGGGCATTGTTTGATTTGGCCTTAAGGCCTTTGCCAACCTCTCCTATTGATAGGAACTTCTGTAGATTTTGTGGAGTGGTCATAAAAGGTTTTTCTAAGGAGTTGCATCTTGAGTGGAGAGTGAGTGGTTGAAAGAAAGGAGCAACTGAATAAAAGGACAAATTAGATTATATATGGAATGCTTAGGAGACATGGAACAAATCAGCCTAGCTAGTGTTTAGACACTTGGTTCCTTATTAAATAGATTTCTATTGTAGGAGCATTTCTGAACATAAAGCACTGAGGAAGTCCTGACTTTAAGCTTGCACCCAGTGTATTAGGCAAGTATCGTTACCCCTACTATATTTGGAAGTAAAGATGGAGGCCTTGAGTAATTTCTCTGCTTCTAACCTGCTTCCTGTAGCAAAATATAATTGCCTGTCCTTTCTAGAGTGAGGTTGTTTAGGTTCACTTCCCAGCTGCACCAACTATTAGCTGTGTGACATTTAGCAAGTGACTTAATCACTCTGAGCCTGATTTTCTCCATCTGTGAGAGAAGGATAATAATCATATTGGGATTATGAGGATGTAGTGGGATAATCCTTGTAAAGTGCTGAGTACAGTAGTACTGGCAATAATAAAGCTTAGAAAATGATGGCTGTTATTTTTATAACCTCTAAATTAGATTGAAAACATTAGTACTGTTTTGTTGGAATTATTTTAAATTCCTACCAAAGTGTGTATATGCTCAGGAAGCTTGACTGTGCCACTTTGCATAAATAGATTAACTGATGAGCTTTACAAAAAAGACATAGATGATGGAAATATTTGCCTGCCTTAGCCTTATCTCAAAGGGACAAATCCCTCTAACCATTCTTAATTCATAATCTTATGCTTAAGAATTGGTAATCATAGAACATACCTGTGAAGGTTGATGGCTGTAGTTCAAACTGCCAATGTGGCTGGAAATTCCAAGGTCAAAATTATAAAGTGATTCCAGGGCAGTAGTGCCGCCAGCTATACCTGCATATCCTCTAGAAGAACAATAGACTTTAAACCCAGATCTCACAAGCTTTGTACAGATTAAGTTCAAAGGAATGTAAGTTAGCAAAAACAACAAAACTCCTGACAACACCACTATAAGCAAGGTTTAGTAGAAATAAGAATCAATAAACTACAGAATCAGTTGGCAGCGGAGACTTCAAATGTTGGAATTGGCAGGTACAGACTATAAAATATACTTAATGTAATTCTTAGAAGAATTAAAAGAAAGTATAGAAACATGTATAGAAATTAGAGGCTATTAAAATTGACCAGTTGTTTTTAAAAGAATCAGTAGCAATACAGTAGTATGGCCTGGATATTTGGTGGCTCCTGTCTTGCCCTGACAGGCCAGGTTTGCACACACATGCATACACACTCACACAGTGTTTTTTGGTTTATTCCATTCAACAAACATTTTTTATACCAAGTATTGTGTTAGGGCTCTGGGTAGAGAAGACCAAGAATATGATTACAAGGTGATGCTTATCTTTAAGGAGCTTATAGTCTACTGTTGCCTTTGTTTTCCAAAGGTGGTCAGTCTTTGGAAGGCTGAAGACAAAAGACAATGGAGACTGCAGTCTTAATGGCCTAACAAGATTTTTTGGCTGCCATTTTACTGCCCACACATAGCCAGGTCTGTCCTCCAGCATACTAGTCAGCTCAGTTCACCTAGACCAAAAATCAGTACACCTTCAGTACATAGTGCCCACTATTTGGAGTTGTCATTTCCTTGGTAGAGTCCTTTGATACCAGGGATTTCTCTAGGTTTGGGGCTTTATAAGCTCCCTGCTGCCTAGAATTCCTAACTCACTCCCCAAAGAATTCACTTATTTAAAAAATTAGGACAGTGTATTAATAGGAAAGGTGCCCATTTATTCCCAGGCATTTTATCACTTCAAGAAGTAACTGAAATATAAACAATATTAATTCTGAATATCCTAACCTAGTGTAGTAAAGACATTTATATAAGTCCTTATAAGGTCCAAGTGAAGTAATTCACATCATGAAAGAATGAAATACTGTAAGACAATAGAGAAAGAGTGTAATTTTGTCTGAGTAGGCGCCTGAAAGTTTTAAAAAGGACATGGCATTTGAACTGGGGTTTGAAGTGACGTTCTGATAGTTGGCTAAGGAGGTGGGGTTTGTGGAGGGCATCCTAGCCTGAAAGAAGAGCAAGAGCAAAGGTACAAGTCAGAGACTTGAAAGTATGAGGACGGTTTCTGCAGAGGTGAGAAATGTGGCTAAAATGTACAAAAATGGCACTCTTGCATCCCCCACTGTGGAGTTTCCTCTTTCTGCGCTCTCCACCCACTTTTCCCCCTTTCTGTTTATCTCCTGTGTTCCACTTGGGATGACCCTGTTGAGATACTTGGAGAGGAATAACTTCCCTGTGCATATTAATGAGACTGCCAGAAATAAAATGTTTTATGTATGTAACTGTGAAACCAAATTTTCATGTGCATTACTAAATGATGTCTTGGAATGGGCGATTGGGGAATGTTTTTCAGGTTGAAAATATCCTCTTGCATGACCGAGGCCACTATGTCCTGTGTGACTTTGGAAGTGCCACCAACAAATTCCAGAATCCACAAACTGAGGGAGTCAATGCAGTAGAAGATGAGATTAAGAAGTAAGCTTTTTCTCCTTTCTTGGAGTTTTGTCCACGATCAGATGAGCAACTTTACTTTCAGCTTATGGATGAGAAGGTCAGGGTGGGAGGAGAATGGTGATAGTTGTCCTTCAAATCAGAGCATCGTGTTCACAGTTGGGTTGTTTGACTTTAAGTGAAGAATGAGGAAGGGGTTTACAAGCATACATCAGAGTAAAAGGAAAGACTCTTAGAGCACTTTATCAGTGGTCCTGTCTTCACTGTACATAGATATTTTGATTTATAATATCACAGAGCCCATAAAAAGCTGAGAGGTGCACACACCATGAAAGTACCAGGATGTTTTTAAGTATGATCATAACAACCATGATATTATCAGTCAAACAGATGTGCTTTTTACTGAACCCCAAATTGCTGCTTCCTTCCTGCTCATAAGGCAGTCTAAGTGGAAATAATGGTGAGTAGGTTATTACAGTCTCCACAAATACTGAATCACAGACTTTCAGGAGAAAAAGCTTCTTTAGATTTGTGACTCCAATAAGAGCTTGACCCATTTTCCCCTCATGTCCACATGTTGGATTTTTTTTTACAGACCACAGCACTCACTGTTACTAGTAATAAATCAACGGTCTAGCCTGCACACCTACATCCTGATCTTCTCTGTTCTTTCATGCATCACCCCTGACAACCACACCTGGGGCAGGAAGACCCTGATGGACCTAAGGCCCTGAGGGATGCCTAGACCCATCCCATCTGGGATCTAGAGACTCAAGTAGCATAAATCACATGCTTGGTAACACCAAGACACTCACTTTGAGGATGTGCTTATACTACTTTTTTCTTGAGCAAGAGATAAAACTGATATTTCAGCCTGATTCCAGGAGCAAAGATGAAGGGCTGTTGATTTCATCCACTCCTTACCCCAGTCAGAGCCCACTTTCTGCTCTTCTCCAGAGTACCCCAGTCAGTATTACATCTCTGTGTTGACACACATTTAAAGGCCATTTTAAAAACAACAAAATGGCAAAATATAGTATCAGAATAAGAGTTTATGAGAGAAGATTTTGTCATTTGAGGGCCCAAGAAAAGTTGCTTTTAGAATTTATTTAATGCATTAGTGTCTGAGTCCCCACATGTTCTTAGACTAGGAAGACTGCTGCCAGAGGACCATGGTGTGATGATATGATTGTACCAAGGACAGCCTTGCATTTTATCTGCATTAATATTTCATACTCTCTTCTGCAGATTGCTCCCAGGGATTCTTTAATGTAAAAAGGAAAAAAAAAGTGTTTCTGCTGCTCCTGGTTTTTAATTATAGTATTGACATATTTAATAAAAAGTGGATTTCTTGATTGTAGATACACAACGCTGTCCTATCGAGCACCAGAAATGGTCAACCTGTACAGTGGCAAAATCATCACTACGAAGGCAGACATTTGGGTAGGTGTCAAGTAACCTATCCATATCTCAGATATCAGCAGTCTTGATTGTAAATTCCCAAGATTAATGCACACAGTGCTATAGCATGGTGGCTACTATACCATATCCTTATCTACTTACCCCTCAAGGTTGTTCTTATTGTGAGAAGACCAGCTTCTTGAAGCATGATAAAATTACTTCCAAGCTCTGTGAAAATTATTTAGGTATTTTTTTCATGCAAATGTTGCTAGTTCTTTTTTTTGAGACAGAGTCTCGCACTGTCGCCCAGGCTATAGTACAATGGCATGATCTCAGCTCACTGCAATCTCTGCCTCCTGGGTTCAAGCAATTCTCCTGCCTCAGCCTCCCTGGTAGCTGGGACTACAGGCGTGTGCCACCATGCCCAGCTAATTTTTTTGTATTTTTAGTAGAGACAGGGTTTCACCATGTTGGCCAGAATGGTCTCGATCTCCTGACCTCGTGATCCGCCTGCCTTGGCCTCCCAAAGTGCTGGGATTACAGGCGTGAGCCACCATGCCCAGCCCATGTTACTAGTTCTTAAGAGCAAAACAAATACTTATTCTTAACTGGAGCATGATTTGGTAATAACGGTACAAATAATATAACTCAGCTGCTAATCAGTGGTGCTGAGTTTTAAAACTCGCGTTTCTAATACATTAATAGTCTATAGTTTTTATATCTGCTAGTAAATGTGGATGGTATGTTTCTCATTAGATCCATTTTTAGTCATGATAAATAGACCACTGGTAGCAATCTGCTATCTTTATTTTTTTAGGCTCTTGGATGTTTATTGTATAAATTATGCTACTTCACTTTGCCATTTGGGGAGAGTCAGGTGGCAATTTGTGATGGAAACTTCACAATTCCTGATAATTCTCGATATTCTCAAGACATGCACTGCCTAATTAGTAAGTATTTTAAGTTTCTAGTTTCATATTTTTATTTCTATTTGCAAAGAATGAAGAATTGGGGGATAAAGGGATATGATTTCAGGAATAATGAATTAGATGCAAAGATAAAGAAATTGGTTGATAATGATTGGGAACTCACAATGTAACAGTGTCTAGTTAGAGCAGTGGGTCTTTTTGCTAGAATTCTTAAGTTCTGTTTCACACCTGAGTCCAGCCACCCAAGCAGAAATCCTAACTGTGCCTTGAGCAGTATAGTGCTTCTATATTCTGTTGCAATCTCTATGAAAGCTCTGGTACCAAAGGAGTCCAGCTGACTCATATCAAGTGATAAGAAATTCATCTTTGCAAAACTGGAAGCAACTCAAATGAAAATGATTGCAGTGCATTGACTGGAGTGAATATGTAATTAAGACTATATAACTCCATGGAACTAGGTTTTTCCTCTCATTTAGGTTAATCACTGGATTTTGATAACAAGCACCTAAACTCAATGCTTTCTTAAAAATAGTCTTAAGATTCCCCACTATTTGGTATCATCATAGCAAGCATATGTACTAACATTCATTAACCAGATGGTAGAATAAGTAATCTTAAAAAAAAAAAGCAGAATCTTTGCACAAGCCCCTATACTAAAATGCTAAAGAAGCAGAGATTTTTATCATCTTTCCACATTGGTTGAGACTCTTAGCATCTAAGTTTTAACTGTTGTAGATTGATTACAAATCCTGAGCAACCCAGTTTGGGTCCTGCATGGGGATACACTGGAAAAAATAGAAGCAGCAGATGTGGGTGGAGCATCTGACATTTGTTGAGGGCCTACTTATATTTCATTTAATTCTTAAAATCCTTTATATATTAAGTATAATTATTCCCATTACACAAATAGGAAACTGAAGCTGAGAAAATGTAGGTAACTTATCCAGTTAACATAGATACAGCTTTTAAGGTCCTGCCCATTCTGTTGTGCCAGTTTTGTCAATCAGCTTCTTCCATTTATTGACAAAAAAAAGGGAAGATTTAAAGGACGAGATTATGACATTTAATGATTGTTGGATTGTTTTCAGAGATAAACCATTATATCCATATTAGAATTCCAGGTATGTAAGTAAGATTGGTAGGAAATATGGGAAAATGGCCAACTTTGATGTTAGACTAGTATTATTTTTTGATGATTTTTTAAAACATTTATGTAGTAAATTCATATTGGGAAAAACAACTCTTTGTGAATGTCTATACCATGAACATCTTTCACAAACTGCTTGCAAACCATTTGGCAACTCCACTGTTACCCTAAACTCACAGATCTAAAATTAAGTTTATCATCATTAGCCCTCCTTCCTTCTCTTTAGCCCCAATACCCATTCTGCTGTCCTCTTTTCAGTTTCTCTCAGTGGTATCACCATCAAAGCCTAGAAAAATGAAATTTAAGATTTCCTTGGATCCACCTAGCAGGAGAAAGGAAAGTTTCAGTCATTTACTCGGCCATAATTATTCCTTTTTTGGAGTTTCTACTGTTTTTATTGCATTCTTTATATGTACATCACTGTCACTGCAGTATATACAGACTCTGTCAGCTCATGCCTCTACTGTTGCACTGGTCACCAGCTTTTCTCTTCTCTCTTCGATCCATCCTGCACACCCTCACCAAAAGATTCCTCTTACAGAACACCACCTCTCATGTCCCTGATTAGAAAACTCCAGTGGCTTGCCAATGGTCCCACAGTAGGGCCCAGCTTTTTAGCATGGCATTTAAGATTCTGATTCTGATTGCATTCCACCCACTCAGCCTTCTCTCTACCCTGTCCTTCTGGCTCCTCTGTTTCCGTGCAGCAAGGCATTCTCTTGTCTTTCTCTAAGTCCTTCTTTGCTAAGACTGTTCTCTCAACTGGAATGTCTTTTTCTCTGCTTTCCTCCTGACTGAATTCTGTCCTGCTTTCAAAGGCCAGGTCGAGTCCTGCCTCTTCCTCAAGGTGGTCACAAGGCTGCAACCTCACTGATCTTTTTCGAACTCAGTGTCCAGAGCATTCACTTTATTATTTAAGCAATCAGCTGCCTTGCGTTGTTGTTTGCATATATACATGTGTGTTTGTAGTCTCCTCAAAGATTTTTTTTTACTGAGGATTTTTCCAGCCTCAGAGAGGCAGAAGCTTAAAGGACCTGGAAATAGACAATCTATAGGTCACAGGAAAAGTAGATATGCATATGTTACTTTGTAATTTCTTTTAATCTGGAAACCAGCTAATATTTCTAACAAAAGAATAATAAGTAAACTCATTAAGTTTGGGTTTTGGTTATAATTATTAAGAATAATCATTCATTTAGTGAGATAAGATGAACCAAGGAAGCTCGTGGTAAGACTGTGTAACCTCCTCGATATCAAAGTATGAAGGTGGTAACTTTCATATTCAGAGCTTGAGTCCCTCTGGTGCAAAGCATAGAGTATGAACTTTAAGTATCTTTGTTATAATTCACATATTTTATTTTCTTATGGATACTAAATATTTTATATTCAGGAACATTAGAGCTTCTCTAAGAGGGGAGAAAAGAGGCTAATTATACTGTCTGACTTTTATGGAAAATAAAAACTTAAAAACAAAACATTGGGATTGGAGAGAGGAATTATGTTTCCTAGCTATGCAATAACTGTTGGAATATTATTAAATAAATTCACCTATGTTTGCCTTAGGGTATATGTTGGAACCAGACCCTGACAAAAGGCCGGATATTTACCAGGTGTCCTACTTCTCATTTAAGCTACTCAAGAAAGAGTGCCCTATTCCAAATGTACAGGTACGTGAATGGTGCTATTTAAAGGGAGTAAACATTATCAAATTGCCGTTTTTAGTTCCTGGGGTGCCAATCAGCTGTTTAAATGAATATAGATGTCCCTTGCTTTATCTACTAGAGGGCATTCAAGCAAAGCTAACTGTGAAGCAATTGCCATAAAGGGAATCCAATTTTCCCTTGGAATTTAATTATAAAACTGAAGCAATTGTACTGAACAAAAAAATGCCCTAGGGATTGAGTTGAACACTTTGGATGAAGATTGACCAGCTTCATGTCTATCAACTCTTTAAGTTCTCTGAGAGCCACATGCCTGGTGTAGTCACCTGAAGATGATTTGGCAGGCTACTTTCCAGAGGCGTGGCCTTGGACATGCCCCCATGCCTGTTAGAACCTACACCCCTTGTCCCTATTCTCCTTCCTTGCAGCAGAGCTTTCTTGATTTTGCTCCTGCTGTTAGCCATTTATAACTCACACTCCTCTTTCTCTGTCCTTCCAACACATTGAATGTTTTCTACATTTAGTAATCCTAAACTCTGCACTCACAATTTTCAGAGTAAAATGCTTTTACAATCCTTGCATATTTTTCATGTCATATTATGATCTATTTTTCTTAAATATTTAACTAATGGATGCTATAATAAATAGATTCTGACCTGAAATTTTCTTGCTAGATTCTCCAATAATGGACTTGTGATTTCACTGTTGGGGCTTAAGGGTGCTGCTCCTCTTTCACTCTCACATTTGGAATCAGATGTGGGGTTCATCCAGGTGGAGCTCAGAATATTGGCTTTGTTACTAATAAACTTGATTCAGAAGATGTAGCTTGACCAGTCAGGCTCCCTAGCATTAGACCACATGACTAAGATGTAAACACCTGATTCCTGGGGGAACCGGCTCTTCTATAAAGGAAGGAGGGCAATAGCAAACCGGACCAGCTCACTTTTTCCACAGTCTTATAAGTCACAGAAGCCAACTCTTCTCCTTTCGGAGAGGAATGCTTAAAGAAGAGGAAGTGCTAGAAATTTTCTAGCAGACATTCCCCCGACCTGGAAACATGAAGGAAGTGAGAAGACCCTCCTGAAAGGCCAGTTTTATAACTAGTATTCTGTGTGTTGGGTTTCCTAGATTAAAACGAGGAATACGTGCAGTAACCTGCCATGACTGTGTCTTCTTTTGTAGTCCCGCTTTACCATTCATAAAGTTAGATAATGTGAAATCTAAGTGGAAGCATTCAGATCGGTAGCTAGCTTTTTAAAAGTACACCTCACAAGTCTCATGTCATTTGGTACTTAGTAGTGGTAAGCACTTGTTTTAGGGTTAGGGACAGCTAGCTGGTGCTACCTCACGAGGCATTATTAGATGGATAGTGCAGATTTCAAGCCAGAGGAACTCTCCTTGGCTTGTGGATTGAGTAGTGCCTTACGTGTTGGGAAGGGGTACTGGCTCAGCAACCATACACAGGGGTGGCTGTGGTTTTCTCTGAGCAGACTCAGTGCACCCTGATTTGACACATTGGTAACCTTGAACGAAGATCTGTCTGGGATCCAGAATAATACCAGCTACAGACATTTCCTTCCCATTCCTTTCATAGCATCACTTCCAAGCTATGCTATAGGAGGAGAAGGGTACTGGGAAGATCAAGCCACAGTGACTCAGCATGGTACACAAGGTGGAGAATGGGGAGCGTATGCTGTGTACAAGCTACTCTGTCCTCTTCTCAAATACTTTACTTCCCTGACTGTGGCTGAGTCTGATATGCATTTGGTTAACTTTCCTTCCCTCTAGCAGACAGAGCTCAGGGCCTGGAAGCTGCTCCAGAAGATCCCAAAATGTGTTTCCATCAGCTCTCAGTCCCAATCAGGCTGCTTATTCTTTAGCAAAAGAAATCTGTGATTTTTTTTTTCCTTTTTTGCAATTCTATAGAACTCTCCCACTCCTGCAAAGCTTCCTGAGCCAGTGAAAGCCAGTGAGGCAGCTGCAAAAAAGACCCAGCCAAAGGCCAGGTAAGACATGCCTTCATGAGCACATGTCCTCCTTGGATTGCCACAGCTGCAGGGAATGATGCCTGTGTTTCTTGATCCTTATGTATGCTGTCGTGACCAGGGGCTGCACAGATCAGAAAAGCAAGCTCTGTTTTGCCTAGGCAGAAAGTGTTCTTTGGGAATGCAAAGAGGAATATCATGAAATATTGTGATCTAAATTTGAAAGAGAATCAAGAACTCTAAAGCTGTTTTCTTTGCATGGGAATGGGCTCAGGGGCATTCAAAAATGAGGCAACAGCAGACTTTAAATGTTACTAGTACGGCGGGGCTTGGTGGCTTACATCTGTAATCCTATCACTTTGGGAAGCCAAGGAGGGTAGAACCTGAGGTCAGAAGTTCAAGACCAGCCTAACCAACATGACAAAACCCCGTCTCTACTAAAATTATAAAAATTAGCCGGGTATGGTGGCACACGCCTGTATTCTCAGCTACTCGGGAGGCTGAGGCAGGAGAATCACTTGAACCTGGGAGGTGAAGGTTGCAGTGAGCCGACGTGGCACCACTTCACTCCAGCCTGGACAACAAAGCCAGACTCCATCTCAAAAAAAAAAAAAAAGAGGAAGGTTGCTAGTACAAGAGTATCCTAAACATTAGCCAGGCATGGTGGCACCTGCCTGTGGTCCCAACTGCTCTGGAGGCTGAGGCAAGAGAATTGCTTGAGGTCAGGAGTTTGGGATCAGACTGGGCAATATAGTGAGACCCTATCTGTTTGAAAAAAAAAAGCAAAAAGTATCCTAAACTTGTGTCCTGGCATTTGGTTAGCCATATTCACCACACTAATACTCAGTCTCCCTTTCCTTTTTACTTTCCGTGGCTCCAACCACGTTAGGAAAGTGTAGGACAAAGCACCAGGTCCATGAACAGCAGAAGACTCTTGGGTCTTAGCTAATCACAGTCTATTCAACCTAGGGACTTCCAAAAAACAGATGCCAAAAGAGGATTAAACAAACAAAGATGTTATTTGGGGAAATGCCCATGTAAGAGAAAATAGGGAGGGAGCCAGGAAAGGCTGGGAAGGCCATCGGAAGGCAATGCTTCTAGCAGCAGGATCAAGGAATAGTCAAAGAAGAGAGGCAGAGGACATGCACCAGTTATTTCTTATGGTTTCTGGAAACTGCAACATAATAATCTTCTTACATCTCATGTAACACCAGGATTTAGAAACAGGATCATATCAATTTGTAAAAGAGACTGGGCAATGTGATTTTTACTCTGGGTGACCCTGTGCCCAACTAAAACTTTTGTTGCTGTGGAGAAAAAGTAGTATGTATATTGGAGGAAATGAAGTTTCTGTCACACTTCCCATTTTTAAATCCTTTGACTTGAATTGTTTACTTTTTCCTTCTAAGTTCCCATGTTGGATTCACTCATTTGCATGCTTTTCATTGTAGAGAGACCACTTTGACAGCTAGTTGCTGTCCAGTTTGAATTCTCTCTGCATCTGAAAACCACGTGCCTCAAACCCCTCTTTGCATCATCACCCAAAGTGTATTTTGGGAAATCCTAGGAGGTGCTGGGTAAAAGGGCCACAAGATGAAATAAGCTTGAGAAACACTGCATTCTATATAGCATTCTCTTTGAGATTCTCCACGCCATGCATATTCACACATGAAAAGCTCTGCTAGAAGGAGAGCCACTCAGTATATTTTGATCAGTGTGTTACAAATTTATTTGCCCACCAAGCCTGTTTTCAGAAGGTCTGGGAACATAATGACACCCTGTGGGAGATCTTTTGGGAAGCGTCAGTTAAGCAGATCTGGAAGGTTTGGGTCAATGTGGAAGTGGAAGCATCGTGTCCTCTGCTCATACCCTTCCATTTTTCCCATACTTTAATATGAACTTTTCTCTTTTCCCTTTCTAGACTGACAGATCCCATTCCCACCACAGAGACTTCAATTGCACCCCGCCAGAGGCCTAAAGCTGGGCAGACTCAGCCGAACCCAGGAATCCTTCCCATCCAGCCGGCCCTGACACCTCGGAAGAGGGCCACTGTTCAGCCCCCACCTCAGGCTGCAGGTTAGTATCTAGATTGGTTTGAAACTCAGTACACCTCTTTGTTATTCTGGACAACAGGGAAATCTTGGCAAGCCTGGTTTGTTTTAGGACTGGAATTCAGAGGCACATAGAGATAACAGTGTTCCTTGAGGAAAAGGAAGAAGCTGCCGTTGAAATTGTATGACAATGTCCAGGCATGGTGGCTCATGCCTGTAATCCCAGCACTTTGGGAGGCCAAGGCGAGTGAATCACCTGAGGTCAGGAGTTAATTTCAAGACCAGCTTGGCCAACATGATGATAACCCATCTCTACTAAAAAAAAAAAATACAAAAAATTAGGCAGGCATGGTGACGTGCACCTATAATCTCAGCTATTGGGGATGCTGAGCCAGGAGAATTGCTTGAACCCGGGATACAGAGGTTGCAGTGAGCCGAGACCACGTCTTTGCACTCCAGTCTGGGTGATAAGAGCAAAACTCCGTTTAAAAAAAAAAAAAAAAAAAACAAAGAAATTGTATGGCACATGACTGACAAAAGGGGGACCTCCTTGAATTCTGAGATGGATCTCCAAGACCACTAAAGCCTGTTGTCTCTATCTTTTTCTAGACCTGGCCCTGATTTTTGGGGTTTAGAACCTTATCCTACTTCATTTCATATATTTCCCTTTGCCTTTAAAGAAACAACACTCTTTCAAAGTGTTGAGTTCAGTCCAGGGCAGCTTCTCCATTCTGTTAATTAAACTTTGGGATATTGAAATGGGCCAAGGGAGATGATTGGGTAGAAAGCATGATTCTATTCATTTACCTCCTAGCCTACAAAAATGCCTGCTTGGGTCTAAGAAATCAGCAGTTAAAGAGGCCTAGAAGAGACAGGACTGAAGAGGCTAAAGGGCTTGGACTAGCAAACAGGTTACATTCAATTTTAGGAAGTTTGGGGTCTGATTAGCTGAAATACAAAGAAACTGATTTATTTTCATACATGCCCCCCCCACCCAAAAAAAAAAAATAGAAACAAGACTCATCTCTTTTGACATTCGCAGAGGAATATTGTTTCCTTAATGCTTTTCCCTTGAAGTATCTACCACACCTTCATGTTTTGGTATTCTGTTTCTAATGAGATGAGTGAGCTTTGTTTCATAAGAAGGATTGATCCAAAATATCGAGTAACTGAACCCTACCAGGAAGCTGCTTTTGGTGAATTTGGTGGCCATCTGCTTACAGCCAAGCATCCAGACTGGGATAAGCTACATGTAATTCACCAGGGAATGATTTTGTCATGCTGCATGCCAAGAGGGACAAAACTTAGGTATATGTACCAAAGGCCAGTTGAGTATGTAGACACTTAGGGTGCCAACTTAAGTTGTAATTGACTAAATGGGGTGATTAATAAAGGAATACTTTTTTAAGGAGGCAATATTGAACCTTGTTTTGAAAAATTTGAAATACATAATTTAGCAAGAAGATAGACATTCTAAGTGGGACAGAGCATGTGGAAAAACAGTGAGGAGCACATGTATTTTGGGATAATGTGCCCATTTGTCACCCCCTATTAATTGTTTTGGCAAGACAGAAAGCCACTTTTGTCTGGAAGAGTTTGGAGCCCTTACATGGAGTTTATTCTCTTTGCAGGATCCAGCAATCAGCCTGGCCTTTTAGCCAGTGTTCCCCAACCAAAACCCCCAGCCCCACTCAGCCAGCCTCTGCCACAATCTCAGGCCAAGCAGCCACAGGCTCCTCCCACTCCACAGCAGACACCTTCCACTCAGGCCCAGGGACTGCCCACTCAGGCCCAGGCCACACCCCAGCACCAGCAGCAACTCTTCCTCAAGCAGCAACAGCAGCAGCAACAGCCACTGCCACCACAGCAGCAGCCGGCGGGCACATTTTACCAGCAGCAGCAGCAGGCCCAGACTCAGCAGGTAAGGTGGTCAGAGTGTGGCCCTTGCTTGCATATCTGAGTCATGACTATGACAGGGCCCACTAGGTAAAGGTATCTTCCCAGAGAGCCATTAAACATTACTTCACCATTTCTCATAGATGTAGATACTAAAGCATTGAGAAGCAGATCCATCACTCACACCTCTTCATCCTTTTTCTCAGGCCATGAGGAATCTGTCACCTGATTGAGGAACACCAGTACAAGAGCTATTTTTTAAGGACTGCTTTTTTTTTCTAATACAACTGTAGCGCCATTATCATTATAGAGGAAAAAATGACAATCATTTCTTATTATCAAATATGCATGAGTGTTTAACTGTTTCTGATGTCACATAATTAAGTTGGCTTGTTTGAATCAGTATCCAATAAGAACAGATTGTATTTAGTTGGTCTATATTGTTTTCCATTATCTTTTCATATATTTTTTCACATTTTTTACTATGAACATATTCATTTTATAATGATTAGTATATCTTTTTTTTTTTTTGATATAGAGTCTTGCTCTGTTTCCCAGGCTGAAGTGAAGCGGTGTGGTTATAGCTCACTGCAACCTCTAATTCCTGGGCTCAAGTAATCATCCCAGCTGAGTCTGTCAAGTAGCTAGGACTATAAGCATGTGCCACTATGCCTGGCTAATTTTTATTGGTAGAGATAGGGGGTCTCATTATTTTGCCCAGGCTAGTCTCAAACTCCTGGCCTCAAGCCATCCTCCCACCTCAGCCTCCCAAAACACTGGAATTACACACATTAGCCAATGTGGTTGGCTGATATATCTTTTAACTCCCCTTTTATCCATAGGTTCCTTCTCCTTTTTTTTTTTTCCTTTTTGTAATTTAATTTTTCAAAGAAACTGGATTATTTGTCTTGTGGAATTTTCTGTATTCTAGGTTTAGCTGATTGCATGCTGTGGTGTCATTTGATGTGTTTGACCATCTTCTATGTACACTGGCAATTTCTTGAGGCTTACTCAGTATTCGATTCAATCTGACAGTTGTTCTTTGTTCTTCCTGTTGCATCATGTCAGGAGGTCTGTAATGTCTTGTCGGCCTCTATTTCATTAATATTAAGATCAGGGAGCATGTACTTTCAGATTTCCCTGAAGACTGCATTTTCAAAAAACATTTTAAAAAGGAAAAAAAAAAGATCAATCAGTGTGTTGAGCTGTCGTCTGTCTGATCCATTTGTTTAACGTTCCCCATTAGCTTAGCAGCCATAGCCGATCATTTCCCAGGTTCCTTAATTCATCAGGCATGGCACAATGATACTCTAACCCTCTTCATTTGGAGGCTGGAAGTTTTCCATGAAGAAATTTTTTCATGAACTCTTTAGTTACCCTGAGGTATTGTTTATACAGAAAAGGCAGGAAAAACACTTGATTCTTTCCTTTTGTTTACTAGTTTTCAGAGTAATAAATTTGTTCCCTCTTATCATCCAAAGGTGAACAGTGAGGTTTTTGTTTTGTTGAGTCTAGTATCATTAGGAATTCTTAGATTTTAACATATTTGATATATTTGAATACATTGCTGTTTTTGTGTGTGTGTGTTTACTAGAGATGGGGCCTTGCTGTGTTTCCCAGGCTGGAGTGCAGTGACTATTCACAGGCAGCATCCCGCTACTAATCAGCACAGGAGTTTTGACCTGCTCTATTCCCAATCTGGGCTGGTTCAACCCTCCTTAGGAAACATGGTGGTCCCCTGCTCCCGGGAGTTCCCCATACTGATGCTGAACTTGGTGCAGACACCCAACCAGCGTAGCACGCTACAACCCAGAACTCCTGGGCTCAATCAATCCTCCTGCCTCAGCCTTCTGGGTAGCTGGGGCTACAGGTGCACACCACTGTGCCTCACATATTGCAGTTTAAAAAAATTTATTTTAAAGTTCAGATTGTCCCAACTTTAGCCAATGGAAGTCTCTTCAAACTGACTCCTAAATCCTTTGGATGTTACTCCAGTGGTGTTTAATGATTTCCTTGCTATCTAGGATCATGCTGCCCTCTAGGATCATGCTGCCCTCAACTTGAAATCATCCATTTTTCTTAGGAGCTCTGCTTCTTTTTAGTGGAAATAATGTTTAGAAACCACAGTTTTGATGCTAGAGATACCATATGCCTAATGGATTGGTTGTTGTTTCTAGGCCTTCTCAGTGGACAATTAGAAAATATGTTTTGTTTTGTTTTGTTTTGTTAGAGAATAGGCATTATGAATTCAGGTTTATATTCATAATTTGGATTTGTAATTATTGGATTTCTGTTTAACTTCTTGGATTTTATTATATTTTTATCTGGAAATCTTGAGTCTTAACAGCACTAACGTAGTTAATTAATTGATCTGTCATTTTAAGATAGCAATAACCATATGATTACTGAAGAGTTTAAGATTTCCTTGCCCTTTTTACCCTTAGAATGTTGATTACAGTATTTTCTGGAACATTCAGCTACCAATTTGATAAACTGGTTTATTTGCATGGTTTTGCTTTTTTTAGTTATTGCTTTTTAAATTTTAGTTTAATTCTGTTTTGCAGATATGTAAAACATTTACGTAGTTTCAAAGTTAAATCTGCAAAATTCCATCTCCCGCCAAGCCATATATAGAGGGTATCACAATTCCAGAGTATTCCATTTGATATTTCTTTCAGGATATATCCATCATGGTTTATTTAATCAGCCAGTCTCCTGTTGATAGACATTTGGGTTGTTTCCAGTATTTTGCTGTTTTATAGGCAGCTGTTTTTTTGACATCTTCTACTTTGTTAACCCTTTAACTTTGCCCCAGTAGACAAACAGTATCCTCCCAATTGACTCTAATAACTACATAACAAGTATATGGGATGTTCAGAGATACAGTCTTGACCTTAGTTCATTGACAGGTCCTTACTCTGAGCTCTGTTTGTGTATGTAGCACATAACCCTTAACAGTGGGGATTAGAGAGGCATATAAGAAGTATGGGCCAGGCACAGCGGCTCATGCTTGTAATCTCAGCACTTTGAGAGGCTGAAGCAGGAGGATTGCTTAATACCAGGAGGTTAAGACAGCCATGGCAACATTGTGAGACTGTGTGTCTACAAAAAATAAGAAAAAAAATTAGCCAGGCATGGTGGTATGCACGTGTGATACCAGCTACTTAGGAGGCTGAGGTGGGATGATCACTTGAGCCCAGGAGGTGAAGGGTGCAGTGAGCCAAGATTGTACCACTGCATTCCAGCCTGGGCAACAGAGCAAGACCCTATCTCAAAAAAAAAAAAAGGGTCATAGAGTATACTGACTATTTTGGATGTTTAAGGAAGTTTAATAAAAATAGAGCTCTTGGGAAATAATATTTAGGAAGACTTGAGATGAGTCTTAATAGTTGAATTAACATTTAGGTTATTCTTTTCAGTGTCATCATTGCTTCATCCTGTTCAGGTAGGGAAGCATTTTAATCTTAGCTACTTCAAATCCCTTTATAAGAAGGATTACCTCTGTGATTAGGAGATCGTTTATTAGCTCCGCTATACTCTAGCTTATGGAGTCACATGATGTTTGGTCAGATAGCCTCCCTTAGGCAAGGCCCAGAAACCCTCTTGGAAGGCCAGTCTGTAGTGCAGGAGGCAGCCTGGTGCAATGGATGGAGCCTAGCGGTGTAAGGTACTGTTGTGTTGTATTTTAATGCCCTGAGGTCTCCATCATGAGATTTTAGGTGTAGCCTAAAGACTTTTCTACTTGCCCTTGCCTTTGGTTTTAGCACTGGTCTTCACTGTTACTGAGACATTTGTCTTTTGTGACTGTTATTCTGGGACAGGCTCTTATTCACCTCCTCATTTCTTGCTCAGTTTCAGGCAGTACATCCAGCAACCCAGCAGCCAGCAATTGCTCAGTTCCCTGTGGTGTCCCAAGGAGGCTCTCAACAGCAGCTAATGCAGAATTTCTACCAGCAGCAGCAGCAGCAGCAACAGCAGCAACAACAGCAGCAGCTGGCCACAGCCCTGCATCAACAACAGCTGATGACTCAGCAAGCTGCCTTGCAGCAAAAGCCCACTGTGGCAGCAGGACAGCAGCCTCAGGCACAGCCAGCTGCAGCCCCACAGCCAGCCCCTGCCCAGGAGCCAGCGGTAAGAATCAACCAGAGCTCAGAGCACAAAAGCAGGAGAGGAGTGTGCAGTGAGAGCTAAAAGGGTAGGAAAGATAGCAGTAGCTGATGAGGGGCTAGGTCGCTTTCCCACCCTGGTGGTTCAAGTATTTGAACTTTCCTTGATATATCCAAGAATAGTATGAGATGTTCTGTAGAAGATAGAGGTTTTTAAAAAAATGATTCTGGGCTACTGATGAAGAACCTTCTTAATTTTTATCACTCTGAAACTAGGCTAGCAGGAAGGTCTGTTCATCATCTCTGTCAGTGTCACTTTGAACAGTCAGGGACCTAGGTAGGATAGAGCTAATTCCTTTCCCTTCCTCAAGGGGCAGTTTGATCCATTATGCCCTTTCCAGGCTCTGGAGGTTGTGTGGCCCCACCTTTGCCCTGAGTCCTCTGTGCTGTGTTTATTCTTTGTTTTGGATGACATTACCACATTATTTAAGTGTACCTTGCAGCTCCTGTCAAGTACCTGCTTACCTGGGACCATTTACCCTGGTGTAATCCTCCTGGCTACTAGAGCATCTGGGTATCCAGTCATTTGAGCAATCTTGTCAATTTAGAAATTGGGCATGTCCACTTTTAGATATTGGCTGAGTATAGCATCAGAACCCTCTTCTAATTGTCCTCTACAGTTTCAGCGCACACAGGCACAACATGCTTTGGCCTTTAATAAGTGGCTTTTTTTCTGTGCTCATATTTTTCTGAGTGATAGTGATAGAGAATTTTATGGTGTTAGAAAAAGACATTTTGCATACCCAGTTGATAGAGTGTCACAGTTACCCTCTTACTCCCAGGGAAGTCCAACTACTAGACAAGCAAAGAAAAAGTAAGAAACCATCTTTCTGAGGATTGATTTCTAATAGAGTTTTGTCTCCCATGTTAAACCAGAAAACCTACATCCATCCCTTTGAAAGGAAGCAGTGCCGTAAATAGATTGTCTTCTTTAAGTCTCAGCTAAGTGTGTTTAGTGTCTTTACACCTTCATTTCTAAAACAACTCAGACTTCCTGCAGGCATGGAGTAGACAGTGAGTCTGTATTTTTAACAAGAGTTAAAGTTCCTCTTGTTCATGGAAAAAGAGGTTTTTTTTTTAAATTAGTACATAATGTAGCTAGAAGGGACCTTAATTATCCAGTTCAATCTTCTCATTTTATGGAATTGGAAACTGAGGCATAGACTAGAAAATGATTGCCCAAGACATACAGACTGATGGTAGCAGAGCTGTGGCAAGAATCAGAGAATCCCGATCTGTGTTTAAGTTTGATGATAACAAATGCTTATCCAGGGTGATAAAATGATCAACTACTACTGACTACACTTACGAGAGTCCCCTGCGCTTTTCCTAGACAAAAGTGTCCACTGTCTTGGAAATGAATTATGAACCTTCTCCATGTTCTCTGGATGAAAAAATACTTTGAACACTTTGCTCTGGGATAGGTTGTTTTGGGGACAGAGAGGAAACAGAAGTAAACCATGCTTTGGCCAGGAGCCGTAGAGCTTCTCAGCTTTGACCCATCCCTGTCTCCACTGACTCTTGGCAGGGCTAATCTAGAGAAGCAAGTGAGTGAAGGTAAAGCATACCCTGTAGCCATCTTAAAGCAATAATTGGCAAAGGCAAAATGGCCATATGCCCTAGATGTTTATTGCAGTCTTATTAATAATAGCTCAAAGAATAGAAGCAACCTAAATTGCTGAGGAACCCAACTGTGCAGCCATTAAAAAGCTTGGTTATAAAGTCTGTACAACAGTATGAAAAGAAATGCTCATGAGGTAATGTTAAAAGAATAGTGAAATTATGGAAAAACTATGTACTTGAAAAGAGACTTAACATATAAGGCACCAAAAATATAAGAATTGTATCTAGTCATATTAGAGTGGTGGAATAGAAGCCTCTTTTCTGTATTCTTACATTTCATGATGTGATTATACTCCTTTTATAATTATATATTTTATTATTTTTTTAAATCTTCAGCAAGATAGACATCTGAGTCTTTTTATTCCTTCTCCTGTGGTCTGCCTCTCCCTCTTCCCCGTTTCCAGTCCTGTGTGGATGGGACGGCATCAAGGTGCAAGAAAGAGTCCCGAGCCACAGACAGGAGACATGGGCTCTTCTTCCAATTCACCCTGTGACCTTGAATGAGCACTTGGCTGCAGTGGGCTGTGGTCTCACCTCTAAAGTACAGGAGTTGAAATCTGTGTTTTCTAAGACCCCTCTCAACTCTCACATTCTTTGATTCTAAGTGGACATAAAACTGTCTTCCAGAACCCTGGAAGGTGTAGCTGAACAGGTACAAACCACTTAGTGTCTGTAGATTGCTGTTATAGGGCAAGGTCCTGAAGGAGGCATCTGGTCTTCAGTGTGCTGCTTTTGGAGAACAGGAGAGAAAACTGTTCTTCAAGTGGTAAGAAAACCACCAAACCCCTTTCCTTTATGCTGGCAACCTAGAGACAAAACAACTTCCAATATCAAATACCCCGGGGATTTCACCATCCCTTCCCTCCAGTCCCTCATCTCAGATTGGAGTTGCCACCAGACTCTTCAAAATAAAGGGACCTGAGAGTTTAGTTTTCAGATTAATGAATGTCTTATGAAATAAGCCAATTCAGTGTGTTCTTAAAGCCCTCTGACTCCTATGTGTGGTAGCCTCAGCTGTTACAGGCACAACTCTGGACGCCCCCAGAGGAAGTTGTGGAGTTGGAGCTGTGGTTGTCTTCACAGAGCACTCTGCCTCTCCTTCAGCAGGGTGGCTGTGTTATCCTTCTACCCTCTGATTGATATTGTAATATGCAGCCTGTTGGTAAAGTGGATGGAATACTGACACATGTACATAGTCTGCCTTAATAAAATTTCCAAGTCCTGAGAACAGGATGAGGGCAGTCAGTACCACAAGCTAGAAACATCCTGACCCAGGTAGCCGGATAGTCTAGTTTCCTTAAACTCTCCCAGGGCTTGCCTTTGGAGACACTGAAACTGCAACTGAACTGAGTTCCAGCATGGAGCAGCAACTCCAATCTGAGAGGAGGGACTGGGGGGAAGGGATGGTGAAATCCTGGGGCATTTTATATCTGAAGTTATTTTATCTCTAGGTTGATAGCATAAAGGAAAGGGGTTGGGTGGCTTTCTTAACATTTTTTGTTCATTTTCCTTGATATAGGTGACTTAAGCTTAAGGAGGACCATTCATGTGATCACAAGGGTGTTCCCACCTGTATGCTGTTCTGTGGTGGCAGTTTGGCCTGTTTTGAAAATGGCCCACATCACAAGAATCCTTGTATTATTAGCTTTGTATTATTAGCTCTGTCATCATCAGGACCTTTTTTTTCTTTCTTATTATATTCTCTGCCAGTTCTTCATTATTATTTCCAGACTGACGATAGGAACAAGTAAATCCCCCTAAATTAATGCTATACATTTTCTTGGAGTTGCCACAGAAATATACTCATCCCATCAATGAAATAAAGAGCCTTAACAACAAAACAAAAAGGGGAATGCTTATACATTCTTGGTGGGAGTGTAAATTAGTTCAACCATTATGGAAAGCAGAGCTCTCTGCAATTCTTCACAGAGCTAAAAACAGAACTGCTATTCAACCCAGCAATCCTATCACTGGGTATATACTCAAAGGAGTATAAATTATTCTGCCATAAAGACACATGCATGTGTATGTTGATTGCAGCACTATGCATAATAGCAAAAACATGGGATCAACCTAAAATCCTATCAGTGGCAGAGTGGATAAAGAAAATGTGGTACATATATACACCGTGGAATATTATGCAGTCATAAAAAAGAAGGAGGATGGAGCCTTTGCAAGAACATAGATGGAGCTAGAGGCCATTATCCTTAGCAGACTAATTCAGGAACAGAAAACCGAATAGCACATGTTCTCACTTACAAGTAGGAGCTAAATGATGAGAACTCCTCGGCACAAAGAGGGAAACAACAGACCCTGGGACCTACTTGAAGGTGGAGGGTGGAAGGAGGGAGATGATCAGAAAAAATAACTCTTGTGTACTAGGCTTAGTACCTTGCTGACAAAATAATCTGTATGAAAAACCCCTGTGACACGAGTTTACCTGTTTACCTCTATAACAAAACTGCACGTGTACCCCTAAAATAGAAGTTTAAAACAAACAAAAAAGCAGTAACATTTATTAATCACAGTAGAATGCTATCTGACTCATTCCCAACATGCGGTCTTGCTATGGCAGAGAGTGAGGGATCTCTTAGCAGAAATTACTCAGCTTAAATGTATTTCAGCTGGAGGTATGTCTTCATTGGCCTCTGTGGTGATAGGATCTATTGCCTGCCCTTTGGAAGCATTCTGATTGGGTTTGTATGTCTCTCCAGAAATAGAAAGTGGTCCTTTATGATAAATCCCAGATCTTTACAGCTAGGAATAGCTTCTGCATTCTTATGCTCTGGGCTGAATATGGTTAACATATGGTTACCCTGTATATTATTGCTGATGAAGATTGAAATTTATGTGTATCAGGCAAATACCAAGTTGTAATTGGTCTTAAAGTTGCAGCACAGATTGTCAAAGCCTGGATTTTTCTTTCCGGGTGTTATTGTTAAACTTAGCCATTTGAGTCCCATGTTAGCACTCATGTGGCATTTTTGTTGTTGTTGTTGTTACACTTAACTATTTGTTTTCCCTTTAACTTTTTTTTTTAATTTAATGAAACACTTTCCATCTCTCTTCCTAGCAGATTCAAGCCCCAGTAAGACAACAGCCAAAGGTTCAGACAACCCCACCTCCTGCCGTCCAGGGTCAGAAAGCTGGATCTCTCACTCCTCCCTCATCCCCCAAAACCCAGCGTGCTGGGCACAGGCGTATTCTCAGTGACGTAACCCACAGCGCAGTCTTTGGGGTCCCTGCCAGCAAATCAACCCAGCTGCTCCAGGCAGCTGCAGCTGAGGCCAGTCTCAATAAGTCCAAGTATGTGGTGCTTCCTCTTTGTTGTTCTTAATTCTGTCGGCAAGTTCTGCCTGTGGCTGTTAGTGTGTGATTCTTTGCATAAGTGTGTAGATGTGTATAATACAAATACAGTCGTGTGTACTTGTGTTCATTTATTTTTCTGAGTGGCTCATTTCATCTTGCATGTACTTGTGTTTAATGAGCAACTTGAGCAACTGTGAATTTGTCTTTAGTGCATGGGCCACACTAATCTTAAGAAATCCTTTCCTACTTGGCCCACTGTTTTCATTCTCTCACTTGTTCCATGCTCTACAGTGTCTTTTCTAAACTTTCAATCTGACCGAGTCTCTTCACGCTGAAACTCTCATTGGCTCCTCATTACCTGTCAGATGATAGCTGAGCACACTGCTTAACACAGCAGGGCCTGTTGTGTCCCACAGCCCGACTTGCCACTCTTTACCTTCTCGAGCCCTTTGTTCCTCCTATGCCCTCTCCTGGGACTGCCGCACTCCTCCTTGCCCACCTAGGGAGTGTTCATTTATTCATCAAGATCCATGTCAGAGGCTGACTTTTCTTTGACCCTTCCTCTGATGTATAATTTTTATCTGAACCTTTTTTTGCACTTGTATGACACTGTATTATCATTAATTATTTGTATGTCTGACTGAAATAGTTTGTGAGTTCTCCAAGACAACGACCATGTCTTAGTCAACCTTTGGAAACCCAGTGACTGGCTCTGTGCCTGACAAGTAGACTTTGATGTGTGTTGAGTAGATGCAGTTTCAGACCCTCAGCTATATTGGAACCATGCACTCTAAAGTTAAAATCTTTCAATTAAGAGAGACTTTATAAGAAAATGATGTAATGATACTTAGATGCACAAAGTAGTGGTAACTGTCTTTATTTCTTTTTAATTGTGAGGTGGCCCTTAACTCTATGCATACTGGATCCTGAAAGATGGGATACAGCCTAAATAGACGTCTTTCTTGCCCCTCCAGGGGTCAGTTATTGTAGATGTTATGGTGGTCACCACAGGATACACAAGTCTAAGAACAGGTTGTTTTTAGATCCTGAACTGAAACAACTTGCAAATAAGACTAAAAACCTAAGCAAGAGATTAAAGAAGTAGTGGGAGGTAGTGAGTCATGAAGGAAAGGAGACGTTCATTTCACAAAGTGGGAAGGATATCTGTGGAAATTGTTCAGGTGCTGTGGAAAGTCCTTTTAGGAAAACACTGTGGGCCAGGAGCAGTGGCTCACGCCTGTAATCCTAGCACTTTGGGAGGCCAAGAAGGGTGGATCACCTGAGGTCAGGAGTTCGAGACCAGCCTGGCCAACATGGAGAAACCCTGTCTCTACTAAAAATACAAAAATTAGCCAGGCGTGGTGGCAGGCACCTATAATCCCAGCTACTCAGGAGGCTGAGGCAGGAGAATCGCTTGAATCCAGGGGGCGGAGGTTGCAGTGAGCCGAGATTGTGCCATTGCACTCCAACCTGGGTGAAAGACTGCAACTCCGTCTCAAAAAAAAACAACAACAAAACACTGTGGTAGAAAATGATGGTTTGACTCAGAAAAGAATTTAATCCTGAAACAAAGAGAAAATAAGTTTACATTTTTTGTTTTGTTCAACTTTTATATCTTTTTGTTTCATGGGGGTGGGAACCTACCTAGGTCTGCAACCACCACTCCATCAGGCTCTCCTCGGACCTCTCAGCAAAATGTTTATAATCCTTCAGAAGGGTCTACGTGGAATCCCTTCGATGATGACAATTTTTCCAAACTCACAGCTGAAGAACTACTCAACAAGGACTTTGCCAAGCTGGGGGAAGGTGAGTAAGCTGTGTCTTTTTTGGTGCTTCTTGATTGTAGATTCTCTATGCTAAGAAATAACCAGGAATGAGAAAGAATTGTAACTCTAGAAGGGTATGCAAGTGAAAACATAGGCTTGGGCCTTTCCATAAGGCTTGATTTCAAAGTATGCATGCAAATTGATTTTTATTTTTACCATGGCCCTGAAGTCTTCATCTTTAGGAAATCCTGATCTATTGTGGGTGGTAACAAAGAGAGTGTGATGCTTAGGGAAGAAACTTAAAGGAAAGGTTTGGTGACATAGATCAGGATAACAGCATCGGGCATGGTCACTCCTTGGAGGAGTGTGATCGTTCCCTCATCTTAGATTGGTTTACTGTCCCAGAAAATTGTCACTGCTTGTCCATGAATGTGCCCTCACATGGACACTGAATCTTTCTTTCACTATGATCAGCATTCTGTATTACTGTTGACTGACCACAGATAGATGATTAAATAAATAGAAGGTAGACGTCTGCCTGGAAAACAGTCTACTTTGGAAGGCAGGACACACACACAGGCACATGTACACACTTTGAAACAAATTCTAATATGCATAATTCTAATAATATTAGAGAGTACTCCAATAAAAAGAGTACTCTCAATGTAGATAAGAGTGCAGGATAAAGGAATGATGAGAACCAACAGAGTGGTATGAACTATTGGCCAAATATTTTGGTTTAAAGTATTATTTTATAGAAATCTTTTAAAACTCCAAGGCCAGGTGTGATGTCTCAAGCCTGTAACCCAATACTTTGGGAGGCTGAGGCAGGAAAATCGCTTGAGCCCAGGAGTTCAAGACCAGCCTGGGCAACATGCCAAGATCCTATCTCTACAAAAATTTAAAAAGTTAGTTGGGCATCTTGGCACACACCTGTAGTCCTAGCTTCTTGGGAGGCTGAGGTGAAAGGATCACTTGAGCCCAGGAGGTCGAGGCTACAGTAGACTATGAATTCATGACTGCATTCCAGCCTGGGTGACAGAGTGAGACCCTGTCTCTTAAATTAAAAAAAAAAAAAAAGATTCCTATTACTTTCTTGCCTTTTTAAACAGAAGATAGGGCATAATACATAACTTTCTTTGACAACATCTCATTATTGCCATCTCTGCCACTCCCTCTTCTCATTTGCTCTCCTAAACTGCTTCCAACATGGAAAGCAGATCGTCAAACTCATTAGAGCTATATAAAGTAAATACATTACAAGTGTGGGCTGGAGGCATTAAATGTACAGTTCCATAGTGTTAAGTACATTCACACTGTTGTGCAACCAACCAATCTCGAGAACTCTTTTCATCTTGCAAAACTGATGATATGCTCTTTTGATTCTTAACAATTTCCTTTTTTTTTCTCAGTTGTTCTCTCAGTTATTGCAGTGACTAGACAAGGATCTCTAAATAGCCAGTGTGTCACCATAATGCAATAAAAGTCGTCAAGTCCAGAAGTCAGTTCAGAGCGTGCCCCTCACCTCATCCATGTGTGTGTGCCTCACAGGATTTTGCTAGAATGAACTGAGTGGTGTTTTGTCTCTCCAGGCAAACATCCCGAGAAGCTTGGAGGCTCAGCTGAGAGTTTGATCCCAGGCTTTCAATCAACCCAAGGTGATGCTTTTGCTAAGACCTCATTTTCTGCTGGAACGGGTTAGTATGGCAAATACCTGGAACACAAGGTTCACTATTGTTACCTTCACATTGTTTTTCACTCCACAGATAACTCTAGCATGCCAGTGAAACCCAAATCCTGGCAGTAACATGTGTATATATATATATATTTTTTTTTTCATGGTCAATATTTAATTTAAAACTTTTTAAAATTCAAGATCTTTCTCATCAAAAAGGGATAAAGATTTAGAACCACTTTGAATTAATATGGCAGGACAATCTGACAGTGATATACAGGACTTGTTCTCTCTAGTCCACAGGCATGCCTTAAGCAAATATGTGTAGATTTGGGGAACATTTGTCTGTTTATTGCTTGTAATTTCGTAGGTTTCTGGGTTGACTTGAAGAATTTTTAAAATTAAATGTTCTGTTGTATCTAACACTCCTCTAAACTGTGTTTGTGTGTGTATATATATTGTTATATAAAAGTTAGTAATTTATAGAGAAGAAATTTAAAATTCTCCATGATCTTACCACCAAGAGATAGCCCAGGGATACCATCTTGATGTCTGTTAGAGGCATTTAACCTTTTGAGAGTCACAGATATCTTTGTGAATCTAACAAAAGTTGTAAGTCTCCCTGACCAAAATGCACATGACCACAATTTTTTTTTTTTAATTTTTTGAGACGGAGTCTCACTCTGTCACCCAGGCTGGAGTGCAGTGGTGCAATCTTGGCTCACTGCAGCCTCCACCTCTCAGGTTCAAGTGATTCTCCTGCCTCAGCCTCCTGAGTAGCTGGGGTTACAGGCACCTGCCATCATGCCCGGCTAATTTTTGTATGTTTGTAGAGATGGGGTTTCACCCATGTTGGCCAGGCTGGTCTTGAACTGCTGACATCAGGTGATCTGCCCGCCTCAGCCTCCCAAAGTGCTGGGATTATAGGCGTGAGCCACTGCGCCTGGCCACATGACCATAATTTTGTACACTCTTTGGCCTGCTTCTTAAGACTCTGAGACTCTGATATGCAGCTTTTTTTTCTTTCTTTTTGTGATGGAGTCTTGCTCTGTCGCCAGTTTGGAGTGCAGTGGCACAATCTCGGCTCACTGCAACCTTCACTTCCCAGGTTCAAGCGATCCTCATGCCTCAGCCTCCCAAGTAGCTGGGATTACAGGCACACGCTACCACACTTGGCTAATTTTTGTTTGTTTAGTAGAGATGGAGTTTCACTATGTTGGCCTGGCTGGTCTTGAACTCCTGACTTCAGGTGATCTGCCCGCCTTAGCCTCCCAAAGTGCTGGGATTACAGACATGAGCCACCGTGCCCAACCTGATATACATGTTTATAGTCATATTGAAGCCTAATTTTTTCACTTAATGAACCTGGCACATTTCTCCTACATCATTAAAGAAGCTCCTAAAATATAATTTTTTTTTAAGTACCTGCATTAAATTCCATTATATGGCCAGGCGCAGTAGCTCACACCTGTAGTCCAAGCACTTTGGGAGGCCAAGGCGGGCAGATCACTTGAGGTCAGGAGTTTGAGACGAGACTGGCCAACATGGTGAAACTTCATCTCTACCAAAAAATACAAAAATTAGCCGGGTGTGGTAGCGCACACCTGTAGTCCCAGCTACTCAGGTAGCTGAGGTGGGAGGATCTCTTGAGCCCACGGGGCAGAGGTTGCAGTGAGCTGGACCTCTAGCCTGGGCAACAGAATGAGATCCTGTCTCAAAAAAAACAAAAACAAAACTTCTGGGATACACTAGATGTATGATATATCTTAGTATATTTAGCCAATTGCACTTTATTTCAGTATTTACTATTATAAATACCTCAGCAATGAATATGAGCTTTTGAAATATTCTTTGTAAGATATAGAATTTGGCATGCTTCTAAAAGTGATCTTTTAATTATACTGATTAATATCTACTTTTAACCTTATCATATATTCTTTCTGCCTGCTTCCTTTAGGTACGTTAGTAGTTTTTCTAACCTCATAAATTTATTTCTGAATAGAACTTTATCATTTTATAATACTTGATATGTAATGCTCTCTTATTCTTATTTTCTGGATATTTTTAAATAGAAGTTTCAATTTCTTCTTTAACTGAAAGTTACTCAGGTTATGTTTTCATTGCATTATGACCAGTATGGTCTGTCCAGTCTTTACTGTAAACTATACTGAAAGGCTTTCTGTGGCCCAGTTTGTTATTCGTTTTATAAACGTCCTCTGGAAATTAGCAGTTTCCATGTCAATAAATATTAATCTACAACCTGATTGTTCATGGAAGAATAGTAACGTTTATTTAAAATCCCCTTTTATGAATATTTACATTGTTATCAATTTTTCACCATATAGATATACTTGAAGCTAAATTTTTGTTTATATCTTTTACAGTTTCTTTAAGATAACTTCTAAGAGACTATGTGCTAAATCAAAAGTATGTATATTTTAAGGTTTTTGATACATATTTTCAAATTGTACTCCAAGAAAGCTATATAAGTTTTATTTCAATTAATAGTGAATGAGAGTCATTTTCCCTACCATTTCTCCGCCCGGCCCAGCACAGCCCAGCCCAAAGATTATAGACAGAGAACATTATTTACTTATTTATTTTTTTGAGATTGAGTTTCTCTGTTGTTGCCCAGCCTGGAGTGCAATGGCACAATCTCAGCTCACCACAACCTCCGCCTCCCAGGTTCAAGCAATTCTCCTGCCTCAGCCTCCCGAGTAGTTGGGATTACAGGCATGTGCCACCACACCCAGATAATTTTGTATTTTTATCATGGACAGGTTTTCTCCATGTTGGTCAGGCTGGTCTTGCATCTTCCAACCTGAGGTGGTCTGCCCACCTCGGCCTCCCAAAGTGCTGGGATTATAGGCATGAGCCACCATGCCTGGCCAGAGAACCTTATTTACTGATCCATTTTTATTTATTTGAGATTTGTATTGTTTGTGTCCTTTGCCTTTTAGATTCATTTGTAAGTGTTCTTCATATGTAACATATTAACTTTTCTTAGAAAATCATCTGCAGTTTTAAAGCTTTTCATTAAAGTACAATATGTATGTATCTTTTATACTATTTTATCTGTATACATTAATTTTAATTGTATGTATTTGTGTTTCTCTTTTTCTTGGTAACTAGTTAGAGATTGGATGTTTTATTATATTTTCAGAGACCATGCTTAGATTTATAAAATCTGTTTTCTATCTATAACTTTGCTTTTATCTTTATTACATTTTCTTGTTTGTTTGTTGTGGGGGTAGTGAGATTGTATCTCGCTCTGTCGCCTAGGCTGAAGTGCAGTGGCAGGATCTTGGCTCACTGCAGCCTCCGCCTCCCAGGTTCAAGTGATTCTTCTGCCTCAGCCTCCCTAGCAGCTGGGATTATAGGTGGATGCCACCATGCTGGCTAATTTTTTGTATTTTTAGTAGAGACAGGGTTTCACCATGTTGATCAGGCTGGCCTCGAATTCCTGATCTCAGATGATGCACTGCCTCGGCCTCCCAAAGTGCTGAGATTACAGGCATGAGCCACCGCGCCCAGCCATTTTCTTGTTTTTCTTAGATTTGCTTTGGTGATATTAAGAGGAACAAATAGTAAAATATTTTAAAATTCTTTTTTAAAAAGTAAAGTACTTGGGCTGTGAGTGTTTCTTCACAATTTGATAGTCATTTTCAACCAGCACAAAAGTAGTGAGGGAGGCTAATTATAATCTTCAGGGAGGCTTTGTCATGTGAAAATATTCCAATGTCCTCTTTTCTCTTTCTCCAGTTGCCTTGCTTCAGCCTTTGAGGATTACACTGTTTATTGAGAATGCTTTCTAATAAGTGTGCATTTCCCTAGTAAAAAAAAAAAAATGGAGTTGTATGGAGTTTAACCATAGCTCATAAATCTTCATATGATATTCTCATTATTATTTTGGAGTTATGCTTTTCATTATTAAGTAGTTTTAAAAAGTTCTGTTTCACTTTTAGCTTTGTTTGTGTAAATTTTATAAGTATGTTGCTATTTTGGTGAGATTTAAAAATGTTCCAAAACCCGTTCTTGCTGCTTGAAGTTTGATGCGCCACATGGTTGACCAAATGCATCAAATGTGTAGAGCATTGACTGTTGTCTTTGAAATAGAACATCAAAATGATGATTAGCCATGGACGTGGGTAGGATATAGTTTATCTGGAAAGAGGGTCACGGAATAAACTCTGAGAGTCTTATTTGCTACCGAACCCCGGAATTTGGCACAATGTTTGGCTCCATACAGATGTGTTGAATGAATAAGAAGGGTTGCTTTGTTCCAGAGCTTAGGACCTTGGATTCACCAGTGTTAACAACTGAGGTCTCTGATCATTTTCCATCTACTCACCCTACCATCCCCAGTTTTAATGCCTAGTTCTCATCTATTACACATGGTTATGTCTCATTGTTTGTGTGAGCTGTTTTTTAATGAGGTTTATTTTGGTTTTGTTTTTGCCTTTCCACTACTTTATGTTTACTCTGAAGGCTGCAAATGGTAGTATTTTTTTAATAAGGGAATTAAAGGCCCCACCACAAACACATTTGAATAAAGTTATGACATTAATAACATTAAACATATATCAAGCACATGACGCATGTTAAACCCACTGGATAAGCGGTTTTTTTGCTCACTATCTCAAGTGATCCTCACAAAGGCCACCTGCCCAATGGCACAGCTGGAGAATGACAGAATAGAGATTTGTACCTGCAGCCTAGCTCAAAAACTGTAGTTATAACCACGTTTCAGGAATCTCATAAACCAGCAACACTAAGCTTTTGCAAACATTAAAAAGTGTCTTTATTTTTTCCTCAGTTTATCCAGTCTTTTTCTGTGAACATTTGGTATTTTCTCTCTCTCTCGTTTGCAGTGTAAATGTTTCTTTTCTGTGACACCTTCATTCTTTACAAATGACAGAAAAGTACGTCTAGATCCCAGGAACTCATTTGCTCTCATTTGTACAAAGTGCAGGATGACATCATTTTCTATAAATTTTCTGTCTGAACTCAGACCCTTTACAGATTTTAAACCTTATAACTGATCAAAGGAGAAATGAAGCAGGAAATTTCATAATGAGTTCGGGAGGATGGCACAGGGCTATATTAAACATTTTCATGTCAAAAGCTGCAAAAATGATGGACTGTCTATACATTGGAGGAAAAATAGGCAGACAATTAAAACTTCACATTGTGTCTCTTTATTTTCAGATGTTTTCCTGTATATTAGTAACACATATTCATTTATTAATATGTGGATAAATGAATAAAAGCCCAAAGTAAAGAAATAAAATCTTATAACTTCACCTTGAGAGAGCATTTGCTGACATTTTACAATATTTACATCTAGAATTTTATTTCTGCATATAAAGTTTTTCAAACATGACTTACATCATGTATTCAATTTTGCAGTTCGCTTTTTTCTTTTACATAGGTTTCATTGCATCTCATTTTAAAATATTTCAAGGACTTAAAAAGCAGTTATTTTACCCTTCTTGTCCTCCTTCTACCTTTAAAGCAACTTAGTTAAAAACCCACTTTAATAACAAAATTATAGAGACTGAAAACAGAATAGTGGTTTCCAAAGCACAGTAACAGGAATAAGGGGTGGGTGTGACTGCAAAGGAGTAGAATGAGGAGGTCTTTGGTTTCATGGAACTGTTCTGTATCATGGTTGCAGTGCTGCTCATTCTAATCTATACATAGAACAAGTTGCAAAGAACTATACACACAGGTTGGAGGAAGTGAAGGTCCCAGAGGGAACTAGGGGCCCCAGGAGGGAGTGCTTTAAAGATTGAGAAATACGGTTTGAATGAGGAGTTGGGGGTCCTAGAAGGAGGTTGAAGGTCCAAGAAGTTGAATGTTGGAAGGTGTGAGATTAGGATCCCAAGGAGTGCTGGAAGTCCAAGGAAGGGCTGAGGGTTAGAGAGTGGGCATTCAGAGTCCAAAGAAGAAAGGTGGGGCTAGTAGTGTGTCATTGGGGGTTGGAGGTGACCTTTCCTCCTGTCCCCACTTCCCAGGGCAGGCCTGGAGATAAAGAGGGCAGATGCTCACAGTACCAAGAGTTCTGTGTGCTAGTCACTGAGCTGGGTCTGGTAGCAGCTGCTGGCACACTGGGGCTGACTGGCCACTGGGTAGGACATGGCTTTGTAGGTGGCAGGGAGGTGGGCAGCGAGTAGCCTCACAGTGCCTCCCGGATACCCACACCTCTGTTACCCTTCCTTCTGCTGGGTGGAGTGTCTGGGCAGGGCCACCAGGCTGCCCACTGAGGGGATGCCACTGTGCCTCCCCATTCCCTTCTGCCACATCTGGGCATTAACACCCCAGTCTGTCTCTGTTGCATTTGCCTGTTACATATCTGGTTGAGCTGTGGCTGGGAGGTTCCTGCATACCTGAGGAAGGGTAAGCACCATGCATGCCACCTCCTCCATGTCTGGGCCTGGGGCACTGGGGCACTGGGTTCCCACATTTCAAGGGCCTCTGGAGTAAAAGCAGGCACTGTATGTCTTTGAAGCCAGGATGCAAAGGAGGCGGCCAGATTCCAGGAACCAGAAGGGTCTCCGGTCTATCCAGCAGTCCCACCTTTGCCTTCTACTTTGTTGTGTTTCTCAGACTGCATCTTGCTGGTCCTGAGGAGGTAGCATTAAGGATGGCAGAGGTGGCTGCTGTGACAGTGGTAGAGTCTATTCAAGGGATACTTCGTACTGAGCAGGAGAGAGCAAGGGACTGGGGCACTGGGCTCTCAGGGGCAGGGGAGGTAGGGAGAAAGAGGCCCAGTCCGCCATTGGCTAGGAGAAACGTGGAATAGAGGTGGGTGGGGTGGGAACTCTACCATCTCATCACAGCTCCCCCAGCAGACCCCAGAGCATCCTCCTCATGCCAGAGGCAGAGCTGGAGAGAGACCAAGATTCAGAGACAGGTAAAGTCTGAGACAGGTAAAGAAGGAAATCAGAGCCAGGTGCCCACAGAGATGCTGCCAGCGATGCCCACACATGCCCAGCACTTTGACTCCTCTGCAAGCTCGTTTTACAGGCACAACACTGAGGCCAAGAGAGGTGAAAAGAAATGTCCCACATTTGATGGCCCAAGCCAAGAGCGTTAGTAGAGGGGAAATGCTGGGCCCCACAATTTCCAAATTCAACTCAGCACCACTCAGGCTGAGAAGGAGGGATTCAGGGGTCATTGAGAAAGACAGGGATGTCCAGGGAGAGAGATGAAAAGAGGCAGAGAGACATGAGTGGGTTAGGATGGGGTGGAAGGAGAACAGAGCAGAGGGTGCAGGTGGGGTGCCAGAGCCAGAGGTATGGGTGACACCAGCACTGAGGGAAGAAAATAAGAACCATATGCACATACACAAATAGGGTCACATAACAACTGGTGAGCACCGAGGAGTGTAGGGCCACAGTACTGTGCTGGTGTCAGTGATCTCGGGCTACAGTTTACATAACATATCACCACTGGGGGAAGCTGGCTGAAGGGTCACAGGACTATATGTGCAGGAACTTCTTGTGATTCTGTATTACTTCAAAATAAAACATTTTTTAAAAAACCACTTTATAGAAACAAAATGAGTTTTTTTTTTTTCTAGAAAGATAGCTGACAAAATGAGATTCCGATTAATGAACAAACTGAATACTAAAATGCAAAGCAAAGAATGATAATGTAAAGCTGGGTGTGGTGGTGCCTGCCTGTAGTCCCAGCTACTAGGGAGGCTGAGGTTGGAGGATTGCTTGAGCCCAGGAATTTGAGTCCATCGTGGTTAATATAGCAAGACCCCAGTCTCTTAGAGAAAAATAAAGTAAAAAGAATAATAAAGTGGAAATTGAGAAACCTGGCTTCTGATTCTACCTCTGGCTAGTCTCTTTAACTTTTAGGTTTCATTTTCTTTTATGGGAAATAAGAAAATTGTGCCAGAAAATTCTGAGACCACATCAAGCTCTGCTATTCCATCGGGTGTATAGGTTTCTGTAAATCTGCATTTTGCTAAATATAGAATGAATGCCAATAGTATGTTAAATATAGTACAGAGATTAGGGCTTGTCTAATCTTGCAGTAGGCGAGAAGTCTATTTCTGCCCCTTTCTGTGTGTCTGTCTATTACTATATTAGACATCTTGATGACATAATAGGACTTAGTCCTTAAAGGACCTGAAGAGGGTAATAGATACATAGGAAGTACCTATATGCATACTAGATTACAAAACAGACAGTGTTATGTTTGTTTATGTGCTAAAATGTGTGATATGGACAATACTTCCTCTAGACATTCTGAAAAAGATCACTGTAGACTGCAGTATATCCAAGGAAGAAGTGGTATTCAGACATAGAATACCCTGGTTTTATCATTAATTGAATCTCATAATATGTTATAAGGACCAGGTTGAATATCTCATGGACACTTTGTTATACTGGGCCACAGCCACTCATCCCCCTATATTCTAGGTTTAGATTTGCTCTGTAGTTTGAGCTGTTGCATTAATAGAGGGTAAACTTACCTAGATTTACTTGGTGTTTTTGCTTTTCTCTTTTTTTCTCTCCTGCCTCCTCCTTTTCTTCCAACCAAACTCCAGCTGAGAAAAGGAAGGGTGGGCAGACTGTGGACTCTGGCCTCCCGCTTCTAAGCGTGTCTGATCCTTTCATTCCTCTTCAAGTACCTGATCCACCAGGTAGGTAAATAGAACTGTTTTGAGGTTAAGCAGCTTGATTTGCATGTCCCAGGCCCTGTGGAAAGTTCTGCCTTAAACACCCCATGAAAAGGATTTGAATTCCAAGCCCTAATAATAGGCTGCTATTGTATATTTTTACTATGTCTCAAAAAGAGGGGTAAACTTGTCTTGGAGGGTACCAGTCCTTAGCAAAGATAAAATCAGTTCAGGTTATACCAAATTGATTTCCATATTATATCAGTGTTCAGTTTTTCACCCTTGATTGTGTTAATGGTGACATGAGAGGCCTGTATATTGGAAAGAACATTAGTCCAATATGATTATAACAATGGTGGGGGAGCCTATAAGCGCATGATAAAGTGAACAAAATATGGATAGTGGTGATAGTGTGATAATAGGATTGTGGGTGACTTCTGTTCAGTTATTTAATGTATTTTTATTTTATAATATAAAAACAATAATAATTAGGAAATGTGATAATAATAGGGAATGTGAATCAGATAATAATAGGGAATGTGAATTCAGGCTCTGCCGCTACCTGAAAACCTCTGGGCTTGGCTCTTCATCAGTGAAGTGCGTTGGACTGCAGGAGTTTGAATATCTCTTGCGGTCCACCATATTTCAATTTTAAGTATCAGTCTTAAAATTAGAAAGTGATTGGTGTGTTCTGATGGAAAGAGCTTTTGGAACAGTGATTGGATGCTTCCCATTTGGAGTTTAAGTTGCCAAAGCTTTTCCTTCCTACCTTCCTTCCCTACTCTTTTTGGTGGGGGTAGTGGTGTGGGGAATAGAATCTGCCCTTTCTCTTATCTATCAGTCTCTTCAAAAAAGCAAATGGTTCCAGCTCCTTAGAAGCAGTTGACAGTTGTTTTGCTTCTGATCATTTTTCCTTTTTTCCTAGTGTTCTCCCTGCCAACTCTTGACCTTGAACTGATAGGACTGGCTTGTTTTTTTTTTTTTCTCTCCCAATGTTAAAGGTATTTGATTGCTTGCTTCAAGATCGGAAGTGTTTGTGATGTTCATTTCCTTTACTATGTCTGCCCACCGTCACTTACTAAGACAGACTGCAGCTAGGGTACCAAGGCAGTTTTTATTTTGTATTTTTAGACAAATTTGTTTACCCCTCTAAGGAGAAGCAAACACTTTCCTTGATCAGGTGGTGCTGTGTAACTATATCTTACTGGACCTAGATATAGCTTAAAAATACTGAAAACTACTAAGGAATGATTCAGTGCAGTATAGTTAAAAGGGAAGAAAGGAATGAAATAGAGGCGCTTTTTTCCTTTGCACTCTTTAGGTATGCCTGACAGTACTTGGACAAGTTCATGTTGAACAGAAGTTTAGAAAATTTGGGCTGTAAACTCCAGCTGGGGCTCTCTGTTTTCTTTTCCTCCCTGTTTTGGTAATTATGGGATCAGACAAGGGAAAGAGGTGATGGAGGCATTCTTCTTTGGATACCCCTTCGGGTTCTTGCTTTGCTGTTGCTTAGGTAGCCCATGGGCTGCAGAAGCCAGGAGGAGGGCCTCTTTGCACAGGGCAGATGATGAGGGCCCTCAGGCAAGTAACTGTCCTGTGCAGCTGTCACAGGAGTCCTCTGGATCAGGGTTGAAGAGCCAGTCACATACCCAGGTGGCTCAGGAAATCAGCCCCAGGTTGTGAAAATGCATCTGAGGCCACCAGAGCCAGCTGGCTGCTATCCTGCTTTCCTTCTTGTCATCTTTCCTGTCTCCTGGTCCTCCATGCTTCTTTCATCCTGACAGAGTCCTGCTGAAATGTTACTGGCATACACTTTAATACCAATTAAGCCAGGACCTTTCTTGGGTTTCAATGGAAAGATCAACTAAAATGAGACATTTTAATAGAGAACTCCAGGAGTGTCTTATTTACTTTCTGATCTGTCAGCCCAGACTCATCTGTTGAAAACATAAGTTAGACAGTTAACTCTTCTGTGCTTTGGTGAATTCTCATATCACTGAGGGGGCATACAATCCAGGCTGCTTACTGCAACCTGCAAGGCCCTAAGTGGTGTGGCCATTGGCTACCCCTCTAATCTCAGCTGATGGTACTCTTCCCCGCCATCTTGTCTTTCCTCCAGCAAGCTAAGCTTGTTCCCACCCCAGGGTCTTTACACTTGCTGGTGCTCAGCTTGGAAAACCTTCCTTTCAGCTCTGTTTCCTTATGTCATTCAACATTTGGATCTCAGCTTAAATGTCTTCTCAGAAAGGCCCAGTGTAGTCCCACGGGCACTCGTAGCCACATCCCCTGGCACTTTTTCTTCATAGCCCTTATTAGGACGTAGTCTGTATTTCCTCATCTTATCACTCTCTGAGGAAGGGGCCTCATCTGTCTTATTTGCCACCTTCATCAGCTGTACCAAGGACACTACCTATATTCACTCAGTGAGCATTTACAGATCAGACAAATGAATGAAATAAAACCAGAGGCTAGAAGCCTTTAGGTGGCCCCATTACCCTCCATTTCTGTCCCAGCTCCCAAGCACCAGATGACTGGTTCCATAGCCTTCTATCTGCACCTCTGCCAACTCCCAGCCAGTCCCCCCACACCCACTCTTTGAGGGTGAATAAAGGAAGGCACAGCTCCCAATGTCATGCAGCCGCCAGCCCCTGGGCTGGTAAGAGTAGTAGCTGGGCTCAGCAGGTCCTTCAGTCCATCGTTTCACAGTGCCCTGCAGAATTGTGCTAAGTGTGTTATAATGCCACGGTGGCTTTGGCTATTCTACTTATTTTAACATTCAGCCTCTAGCATGTTCAGTTACACAGCTCCTATATCAAGGCCACTGCATCCTTTTTTTACATTTTTAAATATTGAATGAGGAAAAGGCTCAGGGTTCAGTGTCTCTCTGGAACCTGGGGAAAGTACAAGTTTGGTTTTACCCTGCAAAAAGCAAGCAGTCTGTCGCACCTCCAGCCCACTATGGACACCAGTCAGGTTCTTTGCCTGTTTTTCTTTCTTTGTTTTGCATACATGCTTATCTTCTGCTCTCAGCCATACTGATGATAAGAATCATGGAAGGCCAGGTGCGGGGGCTCAGACCTGTAATCCCAGCAATTTGGGAGGTCGAGGCAGGTGGATCACCTGAGATCAGAAGTTTGAGATCAGCCTGACCAATATGATGAAACCCCGTCTCTACTAAAAATACAAAAATTAGCTGGGCATGGTGGTGTGTGCTGGTAGTCCCAGCTACTTGGGAGGCTGAGATAGGAGAATCACTTGAACCCAGGAGGCAGAATTTGCAGTGAGCTGAGATTGTGCTACTGCACTGTAGCAGGAGTTCGAGGCCAGCCTGACCAACATGGTAAGACCCTGTCTCTACTGAAAATACAAAAATTAGCTGGGCGTGGTGGCGTGTGCCTGTAGTCCCAGCTACTAGGGAGGCTGAGGCAGGAGAATTGCTTGAACTCGGGAGGCGAAGATTGCAATGAGCTGAGATCGTGCCGCTGTACTTCAGCCTGGGTGACAGAGCAAGACTCTGTCTCAAAATAAATAAATAAATAATAATGGAATCTCAGTCTCTCCTGAAGACCATGCCTTTCATTGACGTTTTAACATTTTTATTTTATACTTTTGAAGTGATTTCACATACAAGTATCTTTGATCTTATAGACACTGGGAAGTGGTAGGTGGTAGACAATGTCAAGTAACACCTTCATTGTGTGGGTGAGGAGGTGAGGCCTTAGTGTTGTTCTGACTGTGCTCAGCCACACATTCCTTCTCACTGCCCACACTCCCCAAACAGTGGATGTTTCTTTTATCTTTGGGAAGGTTCCTAGATCAATAAAGCCTTTGACCAGAGAGCTAAATTTAAGGCTTCAGGAAATATAAAAATAGATTTGAAATTGTTAAGACCTGGGTTCTAGCCATTAGTGGCTAGGTGATTGTGGTCAAATCACTTAAATTATGTGTTCTTATCCTTAAAATTGGCAATACTAAAGCCTACCTTACAGGGTGGTCCCAAGGTTCAGATGAAATCATATATTTGAAATTTCTATGTGAATTTTAAATTACTATAAAGATGGGAAATGCTGCTTCAGCTTTGGTTCTATGTCCCTATTCCTAATACTCCCAATGGGGCAGTCCTATAGTTATCATAAAGTGATGTTTTTCTCTTGTTGAAATTAAACTTGCTCTTATGACCTTTAACTTTTGCACAACTGAGAGCCATTAAAATAGATTTCCTGGATACAGTGATTGTCAAACTATGGGTAAAGGGCACTGTTAAGTTGGTTTGTTGGTTCATTTTAAGGAGGATTTTTATTTTTCTTTTTTTTTTTTTCTTGTATGCCCGCATTTTTATTTTTCAAAGTACCATAAAACAAATTTTCTTAGAAAGTCTGGAATATGAAAACCATGAACATTTGTATGCTTACAAATCTGCCAAATGATGCATGGCTAGTGAGTCTCAGAGTATTTCATTGATACTTAGATGCTGCTTGTCCATTTATTTGCCTTCTGTATGCATTAGGAAACAGGTAAGTAGCATCAATGTTTTAAAATATGGTAGAAAAGAGGCTGGCCAGGCTCAGGCCTATAAACTCAGTGCTTTGGGGGGCCAAGGCAAAAGGATCACGTGAGCCCAGCAGTTTGAGACCAGCCTGGGCAACGTGGTGAGACCCTGTCTTTTAAAAAAAAAAAATTATTTTTTTTAATTAGCCAGGAATGGTGGTGCATGCCTGTAGTCCTAGCTACTTGAAAGGCTGAGGCAGGAGGATCCCTTGAGCCCAGGAGTTTGAGGCTGCAGTGAGCTGTGATCACACCACTCCAGCTTGGGTGTGACAGAGTAAGACCCTGTCTCTTTAAAAATGTGTGTGTGTGTGTGTGTGTACACATAGACATATATTAGAAAGATTAACGAATTTTCTCTGAAAATTGGGGAATATATTTTTAAATCATTCTTTTAAATTGTAGTAAAATGTACATAATGAGATTTAACATTTTAACCATTTCTAAGCGTACAGTGCAGTGGCATTCAGTACACTCTCATTGTTTTGCAACCATCACTACCATCCATCCACCCACCTTTTTTCATCTTGCAAAACTGAAACTCTGTACCCATTAAACAACAACTCTCTATTTCCCCTTCTCCCAGCCCTTGGCAACCACCACTTTACTTGCTGTCTCTATGAATTTGACTACTCCAAGAACCACATATAAGTGGAATCATACAGTATTTGTCCTTTTGTGACTGGCTTATTTCACTTAGCATCATATCCTCAAGATTCATCCATGTTGTAGCATATATCAGAATTTTCTTCCTTTCTCAGGCTAAGTGATATTGTATTGTATGTATATACCACATTTTCTTTCTCCTTTCATCTGTTAATGGACACTTGGGTTGCTTCCATCTTTTGTCTTTTGTGAGTAATGCCGCTGTGAACATTGAGTGTACAAATATCTCTTCCAGATTCTTCTTTCAATTCTCTTGGGTGTATACCCAGAAATTGAATTGCTGGATCATATGCAAATTCTACTTTTAACTTTTTAAGGACCACCATACTGTTTTCTATAGAGGCTGCATCTTTTTACATTCCCACCAGCAATGCACAAGGATTCGAGGAAACGATTTTTATAACAACTCTTCAGTACTGATCTCGGTGTTTCACAAGACTAAGCAAGAAGGCATTCGTTGCCCCATCAGTGCTGCTTCTTAGAATCAGAAACTTTTTTAAAAAGTACCTCTTGGTTTATGGCACATCATCATCTCTTGAGAAGTTAAGCAAGAGAAGCTGTGTTTTCTCAGTAGTTTGTCAAGACAGGAATTCTCCTTACAACTTTTTGCCTGGGATCTCCCTCATTTCCAACTGCAGTCTTGCGATGCTGAGAAGTCCAAAGGTGATCATAATATGTGTTTTTACTCTGGAAAGCTTGTCTTTCTGCAGATTTAATTCTCTGAAATGAACTTGGAATGGGGCATGATATTTGACTTTTGCTTCCAACTTGCAGATGTCACAAATGGTTTCTCAGTGCTAAGAACTCTTTAAAGTGGCTAGATTTTATTTTATTTTATTTCATTTTTTAGGGTGACCAGAGTTTTAAAACATCGTCTCTCATCATGAGACATCAGGGCTTACACCCCAAGTCAGATAGATCATAGCTTTCCAAAGCCACAAGGTGGGAGCAACTGTGTCCTCTTTTTTGGTGGGGCTCATATTCAGCTCTTCCATGTTTGCCAGTTCAGCCTGCTCCACTCCTCCTGTTCATATTCCTAATTAGAGTCAGAATGGGCCTTGAGAAAGCCCTTGGTTTTAGCCTGTATAAGTAAATACCTGTCCTCTCCTCACCATTTTTTTTTACTCCGTTACTCAGGCTGGAGTGCAGTGGCATGATCTCGGCTCACTGCAACCTCTGCCTCCTGGATTCAAGTGATTCTTCTGCCTCAGCCTCCCGAGTAGCTGGGATTACAGGCACGCACCACCACACCTGGCTAATTTTTGTATTTTTAGTAGAGATGGAGTTTCACCATGCTGCCCAGGCTGGTCTCGAACTCCTGACCTCAGGTGATCCACCTGCCTCAACCTCCCAAAGTGCTTGGATTACAGGGATGAGCCCCACAGCTGACTTCTCTTTTGATATTGTAAAAGAGAGGGGCTGGACATGATGGCTCACTTCTGTAATCCCAGCACTTTGGGCACTTTGGGAGGCTGAGGCAGGTGGATCGCTTGAGGCCAGGAGTTTGAGACCAGCCTGGGCAACATATAAGGACCCCATTTCTTTAAAAAGAAAAAAAGTTTTAAGTTAGCTAGGCACAGTGTCATGTACCTGTAGTTCCAGTTACTTGGAGGCTGAGGTAGGAGTGCTGGGATACAAGCGTGAGCCACTGTGCCTGGCCAGTTTATCTTCATTTTGTCAATAAGAGAACTTCAATCTAGAGAGAGTAAGAGATTTGCCCAAAGTGCTACACAAACTTGGTGCAGAAGCAGGCCTCCTGTCACTTAGTACCTTGTCTACCTCTCTGTTAGACCATCCTGCCTCCTCCCCACCTTTTACTTAATTCTAACAGTTCTGCTTATTCTATTCTCATTCAAGGCATTTGAGTAAAATATGGAACTTGACCCATATTCACTACTGTAATCACAGGCACCTGTGGCATAGTGACCCTCCCCCTCCCCACTTCTCATAACTCATGGGGAAAAAAGATCTTTGTTCATTAGACATCACTAAGTCATGATATGCTGATGTGATGCTTGATTGATGTTTTTGAATCTTAAGGAACACTTTCATAGCTTCTTATATTCACCACTCTCTTCTCTGTGCTGTTCTTCATGCTCCGTCATGATACTTGGCTTCAGTGTGTTTCTATTAAACAATAAGGGAAAGGACAGAATTTATAAAACAAAGGGTATCCAGCCCAGCCCTTGATGCAGATGGAAGGCCTCCAGGCTCCATGATTTATTGACTGTCGGGATCCTTAGCCTTTCTTGCGCCTCCCATTATATCCTTTTCTCAAGTTCTTCATTTACAATGACCAAAAATGGCCAGTAATAGCTTTAGATGTGACTTCTTCTAAGAGTCCCTACATTTTAAAGCAATCAAAACTTTAGTTAAACAAGAAGAATGAATCTCTAGTGTGATCGAATATCTGATTCTTAGTATCAGCTAGCTCTGTTGCCTACTTGCTATGAGACCTTTGGCAAGTTTCTTTAACTATCTGGAGCTGATTTCTTCATTCGTAAATGAGAAGGCAGAGTTGGGTAAGATATGAGGTTCTTTCCAATGCTAACCGGTCTGATAATATTACCATTGTGCCTGGGATCATGTCTATGTAAAGACTCATATTCCTATTTTGATGGAGATAGGCAGACCCCTAGACAGATACAGAGAGAACTTCAAAGACAAGTCCAGGCTCTACCATGTCCAATCATGCCTGTAATCTCAGCAACTCAGGAGGCTGAGGCAGGAGGATTACTTGAGGCCAGGAGTTCAAGATCAGCCTAGACAACATAGCAAGATGCCCATCTCTACTAAAATGAAAAAAATTTTTTTAAATTAGCTCGGCATGGTGGTGCATGCCTATAGCTATAGCTACTCAGAAGGCTGCGGCAGGAGGATCTCTTGAGCCCAGGAGTTTGAGGCTGCAGTGAGCCGTGATCGTTCCACTGCACTTTAGTCTGGGTGACAGAGCACTATCCTATTTCAAAAAAAAAATGCGGGCGCAGTGACTCACACCTATAATCCAGCACTTTGGGAGAGCAAGGCAGGTGGATCACCTGAGGTCAGGAATTCAAGACCAGCCTGGCCATCATAGTGAAACGCCATCTCTACTAAAAATACAAAAATTAGCTGGATGTGTTGGTGCACACCTGTAATCCCGGTTACCCGGAAGACTGAGGCAGGAGAAGCGGTTGAACCTGGGAGGCGGAGGTTTCAGTGAGCCGAGATCCATGGGCCATTGCACTCCAGCCTGGGCAACAAGAGTGAAACTCCATCTCAAAAAAAAAAGAATTAGATTCTTCTTCAACTCCTGTTCTTCCCACCTCCCCAGTCAAGCCAAAAGGCATAGATGTGACAGGGCATCTAAGGGGAAACCAAGAACTGGGATTCAAAGGTTTGTAAGACCTTTCCCTGCCTTCAGTCATGTTTAAGGGCTGCAAAAGAATGAGTGCAGGATGCTCCAGAAGGTTCCTGATGAAGCAGGAAGGTGGGGAAAGGCTTAGAGGAGATGTACTTGAGTGACAAGTACGAAAACATGGGGGGAGGTATCTCCATTTTACAGATGAGGAGATAATGTCAAAGGTTAAGGAACTGTGCCGGGGTCACAACATGTCACCGTAGAGGCTAGAATTCAGACTCTGAATGAATTTTAGCCTGAGGTTTTGCATCAAGATAAACTGCTGTATGAAAGACAAGCAAGTAATTTTGGGTCTTTACTTTTTATCCATTGCTTTACAAGATTGCAAATATATGAGTGCTAAGTTAAAAGAAGCAAGTAATTTCATTTTTTTAAGTGACAGATTTTTGAGGAGAGAGGAATGAAGCAAAAACTAGTGTTTGGAACAATGCAAAGTTAGACTTTTTAGGAAAACCATCTTATTTTTACCAGTAAACTGAAAAGTATTAGAGATCTTTTTAACATCTTTTAATGTCATATGCAGTGTAAGGTTAATGCTAATGTAATTACACTTGTATATTTGGTTAGTGCCCTGTGAGGATTTTTTCCTGTAACTGAGAAGCTTCCTTTTTTTTTCCTTCCTTTTTTTATGTTTTTATTATTTATTATTTATTTTTTGAGACAGAGTCTCACTCTGTCACCCAGGCTAGTGATTCTCCTGTCTCAGCCTCCTGAGTAGCTGGAACTACAGGAACACACCACCATGTGAGGCAAATTTTTGTATTTTTAGAAGAGACGGGGTTTCATGGTGTTGGTCAGGCTGTTCTCAAACTCCTGAGCTCAGGTGATCCACTTGCCTCAACCTCCCAAAGTGCTGGGATTACAGGCGTGAGCCACCGAACCCTGCTGTCCTTCCCCCTTTTTTTTTTTTAAATATAAACAAGGTATAAATGAGAAATGTAGCTTATTATCATTTAATTTAAAGTTATCTACATTCCATACACTCCAAAGATGGTAAATTGGCTTTACATATAAGGCTTTTTCTGCAGTGTGTTAATTATACTAAAGCAAATTATCTTGCCAGGACTCCGAAATCCATTCTTTTGTTTGACCTGTGTAGTTATAGATCACCTAAATTGAAGATCACCTAAAACTTGGTTCCTGTTTTTTCACGAATATCAATTTATTTCTTGCTTATCTCAATTCCCAAATGGCCTAGAAGAATACAGATTTATTACAATGTTATATACACGTTCTTGGACTTTAAGTCACTTTTTTTCCTCAAACAAACATTTCAGTTTTAGTTATCTTAATGATATTTCCATGGTTTAAAAGAATGTTGTTGACATGCCTTTAATTGGGCCAGTTAAAGAATTTATGTGATCTAAGTCTCCTCATAACAGGAAATATGAGGTCTAAATTCCCTTCTTCCTGTAAGATTCTAGGATTCATTATTTTGTTTCAAGTTATTGCTTTACCTTTACTAGCTTAAAGGTGAATAGAGGGTTCTTGATAAATCAGGGACAAATCAGGATTCCTTTGTGTACACACTTCGTAATGTGTACTCCTTGTCAAACATTAAGTTACCAGGTGTGACAAGTCTAGTGGCTCTGACGTCCTTTTATTTCTTGGCTAGAAGACATCAAGAGTAATCCATTTTGGGGCTTAAGTCAATTTTGTGAGATTTGACCTTAGAATAATACGACTGCCAGCATGTCACAGGTGCATAGTTGGCAGATAATAAATGATCATTGAAGTCAACTTAGGTGTGGTTGAATTGATTCTCTTGGTTAGAATATAAACTGTTTCTAAGTAAAGTCCCCCCAACTCCTGAAAAAAGAGAGATTCAAAACTAAGCCCAGGAAGGAAAATGAACATACAGAGATTTATATGCAGATGTTTATGGCAGCTTTATTTTTACTAGCTTAAAAACTGGAGACAACCAAATGTCCATCAGTTGATGACTAGATCAACAAAGTGTGGTGCAGCCATACAATGGAATAGTACTCAGAAGAAAAACACATTTAAGTATTGATATTTGCCACCATACGGATGAATTTCATCTCAAAGGCGTTATGCTAAAGGAAGGAAATCAGACAGAAAAGACTACATACTTTGTGGTTCCACTTATAGGAAATTCTGGAAAAGGCAAAGCTATAGGGATAGAAAGCAGATCTGTTGTTGCCAGAGTCTGTGGTGAGAGGCAGGCACTGACTGTAAAGGAGCATGAAGGAATTTTCTCAGGTTTTGGAAATGTTCTGTATCATTTCGGTGGTAATGATATGAATGTATACATTTGTCAAACTAACTAAATTGTATACTTAAAATGGGTGACTTTTACTATATGTAAATTACACCTGAAACAAAAACAAGCAGACACACCCAGGGCAGCATCTTGAATGCCTTATGAAGTGACTTCATTAGGCCGGGTGTGGTGGCTCACACCTGTAATCCCAGCACTTTGGGAGGCCAAAGTGGAAGAATCATGAGGTCAGGAGTTTGAGACCAACCTGGCCAACATGGTGGAACCCTGTCTCTGTTAAAAATACAAAAATTAGCTGGGTGTGGTGGCATGCCCCTGTAATCCCAGCTACTTGGGAAGCGGAGGCAGGAGAATTGCTTGAACCCAGGAGGTGGAGGTTGCAGTGAGCCGAGATCACGCCACTGCACTCCAGCCTGGGGACAGAGCAAGACTCCATCTCAAAAAAGAATAATAGCAAAGTGACTATGTCACTTGAGGAAGTAATCGTTTCTAAGCTTTGAATTTTGAAAGCCTGTTAACAAGATATTAATAGCATTCATTTTTGTGGTGAATCTGTACCAGATATTGACCCCTAAAATGTGTTTGCATCGAGAATAGTGAATGATTCGCTTGACTTAATATCTCATTACATTTTTGCTTTCTTTTTGCCTCTCTCCCCAACCTAGAAAAACTAATTGAGGGACTCAAATCTCCTGACACTTCTCTTCTGCTCCCTGACCTCTTGCCTATGACAGATCCTTTTGGTAGCACTTCCAATGCTGTAATTGGTAAAGTCATCATCTCTGTTTCTTCAGTCATGCATGATATGTGTGCCTGTTTCAAGAATGACAAGTACCTAGTTAACCGATCCCCAGGGAATAGCCCTGCCAACCCAGAAGCCAAGGCCACTTAATCTCACTTGTATTACTCCAAATGAAGTGTTTTCCCTGCTTTTCAGGGGTATAACACCTATTTTTTGCTTTTCTCGTTATCTTGAGATTTTCAAGAGTGAATCTCTTATGAATGAAGAGGAATGTGGAAAGCTTCCATTTAGTTAGAAAAACTTCACCAAAAAAGTTGGTTTCTAATTAGACTTTACTGAACTTAATGAAAGTTAGCAGATTCTTCTTATGCCTTTTTTTTTTTTTGACAGAGTTTCACAATTATTTCCCAGGCTGGAGTGCAATGGCACCATCTTGGCTCACTGCAACCTCCGCCTCTTGGGTTCAAGTGATTCTCTTGCCTCAGCTTCCCAAGTAGCTGGGATTACAGGCATGGGCCATCACGCCTGGCTAATTTTGTATTTTTAGTAGAGATGTGGTTTCACCATATTGGTCAAGCTGGTCTTGAACTCCTGACCTCAGGTGACTCACCTGCCTCGGCTTCCCAGAGTGCTGGGATTATAGGTGTGAGCCACTGCACTTGGCCCAGATTCTTCTTTGAAGACCCATGTACATCCAGCTGCAATAGCTCATGCCTGTAATCCCAGCACGTTGGAAGGCTAAGACTGGAGGATCACTTGAGCCAGGAATTTGAGATCAGCCTGGGAAACATAAAAGAATTTTTTTTTAATTAGCCAGATGTGGGGAACACACCTGTGTTACCAGCTCTTTGAGAGGCTGAGATGGGAAGATCACTTTGAGTCAGGAGGTTTGAGGCTGCAGTGAGCCTTGATTATGCCACTGCACTCCAGCTTAGGCAACAGAGACCCATCTTAAACAAAATTAAAAAATTTTTAAAGGTCCATGTATGTATCAAGTATCAGTAACAGAGAAAACATTTTGCCCATTAGTTAAGCTCCATAAATAGAATCCAGGGCAGGGGCTTGGTCTGCTTCCTCTCTCACATTTTCCTGTGTTCCAACAGCAAGGCAGGCAAGATGTGCAAAATGTCCAAGGCCCTTGTATTCCAGGAGGGTCCTTTCATGAGGCACATAATAATGCCTTTGGGCAGAAAGTTCTAGAACTCAGAAGTGCCATGACCTTACATAGAGGTAGGCCTGCAGCTGAGAGTGTCCCATGGTGCAAAAGGCCTCCCAGCTGCATCATGGGATGGGGTTTGAGATGGATTAATGGCCTTTGCATGGCATAGAGGATGTTTGCCCCCAGGTTTATCCCTTAAGAAAAGCAGAATTACCAGAAAAAAATGAAGGCAACTTTCAGCCATGTCTTTTGACATGGAAGAGGTTTTCTGAGTGACATACGCTCTGAATTTGTCTATAAGAACTGATCATCGTTGAGACTGGCCACAGTGGTTAACCTTGCACATGCAAGCGCAGTGAAACCTAGACACTCAAAGCAGCAGAAGTAAAATAACTTATTGTGCTTTCCACCTTGCCTGAGACTGGCATTTTAGAGACCTGTTAGAAGAAAGCCTTCACATGGCTGAGTGCGGTGGCTCACGGTTATAATCCCAGGACTTTGGGAAGCCAAGGTGGGACAGATCTCTTGAGCTCAGGAGGGAGACACCATCTCAAAAAATAGGAATTAAAAAAAAGAAGAAAGCTTCATGAATTTCCTAAAGAACCTTCTGACTTCCTTTCCCTTACCCTTTCCTCTCCTTTCTTAATGCTCTGTTACGAAAGAAAAAGCTGATGTTGCTGTTGAGAGTCTCATACCAGGACTGGAGCCCCCAGTTCCCCAGCGCCTCCCATCTCAGACGGAATCTGTGACCTCAAATCGCACAGGTCAGTCAGGTGTCTCTGCGGCTGCAGGGACTGGTTGTTGTGGTGAACCTCTGAGCCAGTCTTTTCACCTGGCTCAGTCGATCCTGGGCTTGTTTTGCAGCCCAAGTAGTTCTTCCTGAAATGGACACTCTGAATTGTTACAGCCCAGGTTCTAGACATTGAGGAATATATTTCCTTCCTGAAGAACTGAGTACTTTTTGGAGCTGTGTTCTTTGTGGAGTGATCTCTGGGCTTTCTGTGGTTATAGTATTTCTTTTTTGAAGATTCTTTTCACTGATGGCAGGATCCCTCTACTTCCTTAATTAAAGAACGCCGCCGAGCTGTAAGGATATCCTTAACCCTTCAGATTTCTGTGCTTTCCAATCTACCAATGTCAGTCATGTCCATGGAGCGCATCTTCTGTATATTGATGTTCTTTTCCCAGCACAGTGCTTTAATCATGTATAGGTAATTTGCTGTTAAATTGTAAGGCAAAGTTGAAGTCTTCCCTGGATCTAGTATTGCTTGTACCCTAATTTCAAAATTCAGTCTTAGTAGAATTTCTTAGCAGCCCATAAATACAGATTTGGTAACCTTTTTTTTTTTTGTCCATAATTCCCCTGATAGAAGTATCTGAGTATCTGGTTTTCAAACTTGGAATAGAAACAATTAGAAGCCTAAGAAATGTGAGGATAAATTCATCCAAGTGAAAAAAAAAATTACCTCCAAAGACGATATGATTTATTTTCCTTATCCTCATTTAAATGTTTTCTCTTAGAAAACTTTCTCAGAAAAAAATTCTTGTGTTAAAATGCTTTAATTTTGTATTTTTGTCTCGGTTTTCCAAAATCAAAGTCGTGTTCAAAGGGCCAATTTAAATGTAAAGAATACTAGTAAGAGGCACTATGAATGGGAACCAGGATGAGTTCTAGAAGGTACTGTTTAATCCTGTCGCATTCTGCTAATAACAAGCCTGAGGCAACCCTCTCCTGATCAGTTTGGATACTTCTTACAGTAACTTCCTTCTATGAGTGTTTAGGGAAAGTTTAAGTGAAACTCTAATCGTAAAGTCCTTTCTCCCTAATGGCATTCGCTAAGAACTGAAGTGCTAAAGTTATTTCAGCCTCCAAATCACAGACTTGTTTAACCTCTGAGTAAAAAATTATCCTCTATTTATATATTAATGTTAAAAGGAATCTAGAAAGACATGTTTCTACAGCTAGAAATCCAGAAGGCTTCACACATTTCTTTTGGTTTTCTTTCTCCCACCTTGGCGTGTATGTGTAACGTGTAAATGCAGTAACTTAAAGGCTAAGATCTAATCTCATGATATTGTTGTGTGTGCCACTTAATGCCATCACTGACCTGGGATGCTGTTAATCTGGACTCAGATTCTCTCACCGGGGAAGATTCCCTGCTTGATTGTTCTCTGCTCTCTAACCCTACTACTGACCTTCTGGAAGAGTTTGCCCCCACAGCAATCTCTGCTCCTGTCCATAAAGGTAAATGCTTTCTTCTTCTCAGGCCCACATGTGTCCTTAAAGGGAAAAGAACTAAACAACTTTTGAGAGTTTTTCTTATCAAAAGTCTTTACTAGTGAAGTTTTAAAACTACCTCCTTATGTGGAAAACTTGAGGTTGTACTCCTAAATACTGTGTTACAATCCTCTCGGTGAGAATATTTAATAAGACTTAGACAACAGGCCAGGTGTGGCAGCTCAGGCCTACAATCCCAACACTTTGGGAGGTTGAGGCAGGAAGATCACTTGAACCCAGGAATTTGAGACCAGCCTGGACAACATATGGAGACTCAGTCTCTACAAAAAATTTTACAATTAGCCAGCCGTGGCAGCATGTACTGGTGGTACCAGGTTCTTGGGAGGCTGAGGTGGGATGATTGCTTGAGCTCAGGAGGTCAAAGCTGCAATGAGCCGTAATTGCCACCACTGCATTCCAGCCTGGGCAGCAGAGCAAGACTCTGTCTAATAAATAAATTAATTAATTAAATACATCAATAGAAGACAGATACTAAAAAGAAATAAGATTAAGTGTAAAAAAGACTTAGCAGATTGGTGGAAGTATTGCTTTCTTGCAAGAACATAGAGTGCAGATATTCCATGTTACCTTTAAGAGCTAGGTACCGTTGCAGTCAATTCAAGTAGATGGTTGAAGTGACTATCCACTGCCTGACTGTAATGATCGATATAATGCTTGTTGGCCTTAGAATATAAAATGCTTTTATCAAATCTGATTCAAAGTTACTGCACGGTGATGACTGCAATAAAGAAATAAGCATCTTGCCTCAAAAGCCAGTCCTCCAAGGTTGAACTTGTAGAAGTTTTGAATTTTAGTTTACCTTCAAGTCATGATTGGTTACTGGATTTCTCTTTCTAATCTACCATTTTCATTTGTTGGTCTTGAGTTAATAGTGGTTTGAAATCCTGGTGGACAGAGGTAGCTTGAATCCAACTCTTTTCAGTGAGTAGTTTGTGACAGTGTCAGGCTCAACGCCTGGCTTATTGTGCGTAGGCATTTACTGAACTTTCTGTCATTGGGTGGTGAAAGTGGTCTTCTGGAAAGAGAAAATGCATAGAAAACGAAAAGCTTAAGTCCCTTCAAAAGAAAATTTAAGAAGGAAGACTCCCCAGGATGACTAAAAATAATCACCCCTGAGGTTTGCAATGGTTAATAGTTGAGTTTTTGTTTTTACCCTGATGACTTTAAAATGATTATGTTTTTATAGATTATAGAGAAAAGTTAACTATTTAGACAATGATGTCTAGCAGTGGTGTGTCAGCAGCAATGTAGAATTACAGAGAAGCATCATTTGCAAAATAGGTGCTCAGCTAGTACTTGCTTGCTGGTGGGATAGCTTTAATTAGAATGGAGAAGACTGTTCCAGCAAACTTCTGCTTGAGGCCTCAGTATATGTGATCTTGTGCCTCAACGTTCCCTGGGGCATCTGAGTTGTTTCGATGTCTTTTTTCCCAGTCACAGTGCAGTGCAGTGAGTCCTTCCAGAAGTATTTTGTTTGCCTTGTATATGGCAGTTACTTCTTAAAAAAACACCAGTTCTCTTCCTCCTTCCCATGCCCCTGGTTTTGAGTATTTTCAAATATTGTTAGGCCTCTGTTCCCTCAGTGAAGACAACAAATGACTTATTCCTATGCCTTTGTGGGTTAGTGACATTGAAGAGATACCTTGCAATAATTATAATTAATGTCTTATAAATAATACAATTCTTCCAGGAACCCTTCTCCCTAATCATTTATAAAAGTCTTAACGTGGCCAACTCTAAAGCATTTTTTTCTATATCTCTGTATTTTCCAGTTTTGCTACTTTTATTTCGACTCAGAAAGATAAGCACTTTCACCTTTAAAAATAACAGGGCTGTACAGTTGAGATCTTTGTGTCTCTTTCACATTCTCTCATTTGCTAATCTCTACCTCTGTTGTTTCTGCTTGTGTACTTGCGTTCTGTATTAAGCTGCAGAAGATAGTAATCTCATCTCAGGTTTTGATGTCCCTGAGGGCTCGGACAAGGTGGCGGAAGATGAGTTTGACCCTATTCCTGTATTGATAACCAAAAACCCACAAGGTAAGAAAAAGGATGGGGAAAAGAGAAGAGCTTGCCCACAGCTCTCGTCAAAACAGTCACGCACCTAATTGGCAAGGGGAAAGAAAAGCATCAGTAATTAATGAAGGACGTTGCGGGTAATGAGAATCATTGTAGGCTGGACCAATAGAGACAGATAGAGGTAGACAGCTTTAAAGTTTGACCATGGTGTTTATTTAGAGAGAGTATTTAACAGTTGGCTAAAAGTTAGTTTTTACCATGAAGCTAAAAGCAAAGTAATCTTCAGTCAGTGGAAACCTGAAGGTATATATCAAAAGCACATAACATTTTTTAATCATGATTAGAATAATCCGTAATAAAGATTTTTCCCAAAGAGATTAACAGCTGTGTTTCGGTATCGTTCAAATCTTTTTGACATTAATGGGGCATCCTTTTTCCACTTTGATGGATGAAAATCATTTGAACATGCCATAAAACACTAAATTGCCATAGGACCATCTATTTATTTGATAAAGCATGTTCTTATTGCAGTATCTTAATAACTAGTTTATCCCCAAAGCAACAATTATTGATTTTTACTTTATCAGGGAGATAGCTTGATATTATCAGGAAGTTAGTGTGCAGCCAGCAATTCTCAACCAAAAAAAGTGTTAATTTGAAAATAGTGCCCTCTTTGCAAAATGTCCTGCCTGTACTGTGGTGTGCACAGTGCCTGAGCTTTTGGTGGGAGGTGGTGGACAGCTAACGTATATGTTTCAACATCAACATGTAAGGGTTTGCAAATGTAAAATATTGATTCTCTAGGGTTTGGATTTTTTTTGTTTGTTTGTTTGGTTTTTCTTCTTTGCTTGCTCTGCACATCTAAACCTTAACCCTTTATGTTTTGTACTGAATTCCTATCTCTCCACTTCCAGGTGGGCACTCTAGAAACAGCAGTGGGAGCTCTGAGTCCAGTCTTCCCAACCTAGCCAGGTCTTTACTGCTGGTGGATCAGCTCATAGACCTGTAGCCGTGACCCAGTAGCAGATGCAGTTCTGTAACCTTCATACCGTAAAATACATTTTCATTACGGAGTTATGAAAAAAAATGATTAAAAAAAAAATCTGCAAATAAGGGACCCTCCAGCCCTTTTCTCCTACCCCTTGCCTTCTCCTTTAGAAATGATAAGGAAAGAAAATCACTTTGGCCCTCCAGATATTTCTTGGCCAGTTCCTCCCTGTTAGTTTGCTGTGTTTTCTCATTACCCTTCTTCAATAGCATTATCTTAAATCAAGCATTAGATGCCATGAGCTTCACCTCTGCTGGAGTCGATTCCACCAAAAGCTTAACTGTAACTGAAACTAGTGAATTGACACTTTTGTCTCATTCTTGCTAGGAATGGCCTCCCAAATCAATTCTCCCAACCCGTGTCTCCTTTGGCCAGATGCTGATGAATGTATTTCCCTGTTTTTGCTTTTTATCCTGATGCATTATCATGAGGACATGGCTACTTCAGTTGGTCTTAACTCTAGGCAGTAGCCTGGAGATGGGTGTTTTATTTCCAATGGTTTAAGAAAGGGTAAAACTTACTGACTGGTAGTATACATATATGAGAAGAGAAATTGAGCCCAGTTCTAGCCAACCAACTTTGACCTTGTTTGATCATAGACTTAGCCAAGGGATTTTACACCCCATGCAACCTGCCCAGCATTCGTCCAGCTTTCTGGCTTCCATTGAACCATGATTTCTCAGATCTGGAGACATGACTGCAAGTACTTGAGACCCTTGGATAAAATGTGTATGTTATGTAAATCCCAAATATTGCCATTCCTTTTCATGTTAACTGTCCCAAGTGGGATCTCAGAATTAGACCAAAACAAGACAGTGGTGGTAATATGATACCTTTTATTAGAAGACTTTTCACTGCGGGAGGGGGGAGGATGGGGAGGGGAAGGAATTGTAGCAGAAACAGATGTATTTTTCTTGTGATTTTTATTTTGAATCAAATATTGTAAATTGTGTATAAATGAAGACGCTGAATAGTTCTGTTTCCACTTGGCATTTCAAGTCTGATATCAGGTGTCTGTACAGGGTTTTGATCTCTTTCCCTTGTATAACTATACAACAATCCTGCAGTGTAACATATGGAATCATTTTGAATAGACTTGTGTGTTGCTATAAGCTTTCAGCAGGTCCTCTGTCTCTAGAATAAGCATGTTGTTTATTTTCAGATAATCAGAAATAAGTGTGCTGATAAGCTGGACACAAGCTGAGTGTTCCCAGCTTACCTTTCTTTCTCTCTGATGTTTAAATCGAAGGCTGCAGCCAATGGAATATGTTCAGTTGATTTTCCTTGGCTTCCTAGATTAAAAAAATAATAATAAAACAAAACATAGTTCTTCATTAACTTTAGGGTATTGTTCATAAAATAAATAAAGGCCCCTGCACTAACATGACAACATGCCTCATGGTCACCCTCTGTATATGTACTTACTCATTAACGTGTGTTTTATTTCCTTATGTGGAAAGCACTTTTATAAAATCACCCTTTTGAAAAGAAGTGGGCACAGAGAACCCCACTCTTGTTCTCTTCCTCTAGTGCTATTGTCCATCATCAAAAGGGAAACTCTTAGTTGATCAGATTTGTACAAATAAAATTCCAAGTCCATTTGCTTGTTTTGCTATCTAGTACTTTTGTTTCTTCTTCCTCACATTTGCACTTTAAGGGGGAGAAAAAGTTTAACAGCAACAATAGCCTATGAAACACTGCATTCTGGAGGGCAAGGTTTGGCCCTGGGAATGGTGTGAGCAGACTTTGAAAGATATTGGAGGAGAAGTCTGAATCTTCCAGCCTTCCTTCTGTCTTTAAATACTTCCTGTGCTGGCTGAAACAAGACGAGCTAGGTAAAGACCTCTAGTTGAACAACAGATCATTTCCAAAACGGAGAGAGGCACAAGCTTCCTGCCGAGGATTAAAAAGCAACAGATATCTACGAAGGGCTCTCTGTGGTTGGTTAGCAGTGAAAATAGGACTTGGTTTACCCCTTTATGGACAGGAAAATTGCTGCAGTTTGGAATTGTATTCTCTTTCCTGGACATAGAAAGAATGTATTAACTAATGAAGGAAATGTTTATTTTTAAATAAGAATAATGTTTTAGTTCTGCATTTTCATATTTGATTTTTTTCATATATACATATTAGAAATATAATGAAATATCTAGTTTCTCAATTGAAACTATGAAGAGTACAGTTTAGAAATTAGGTATCTCTAAATTGTTCTTTTGATGCATTACCCGTAATTACATTGAGATATATTATCTAGTCATTTGGCTCAGTAAAGCTTAATGGAGGCTGTTAATGAAAATGAGCAGACTAGAAGCCAGAGATGGTAGTAGAAGCCCGAGGGAGATAATGACAACAAATTGTCTTGGGCTTATTTAGAGTAAGGCCTCCTCAAAAGGGAGAACTATTTTTCTGTTAAGGAACACATACGAGTGCTTTGGTAAATGGGGCATTCTTCGGTTTATAGCATCATCCCTGAGCTAAAAGAGTTTATTTGAGATGAGTATAGTGTGCTAGTACCTCTGGAATCATAGCCTGAGCTACAAACGGACCTTTGAGACCATCCTCTAGTCCACCATCCTCTTCATTTTACAGGTGTGGGACCTGAGCTGGATTGAACAGGGTCAGGGGAGAAGAGGCCTGGGCAGGACAGGCCACCTGAGATCTCATCCGGGCCCTTGCCAGCCACTGGCTGAGTGACCTTCAGCAGGCACTTCACCTCTCAGAGCTGCTATTCCTTAGAGTTATACAATGGGTTTGGACTAGATGGTCTTTAAGATTATAGAAACGTAGAGTCCTAAGTAGATATTATTATGTTTAGAAGGGCTATGAAGGATTTATATAATCCTGATGTTCTTCAGTTATCTTCTATAGTTCCTGCTATTTCAGTGGCAGTGTTTACATTTTAAAGATTTATAATAGGCTTTTACTAACTTGCTCTTTCTTATCTGAATAGAAGGAAGCCTAAATCATCATAGTCTGAGAGATTTTCCTTTTAAGTATTACAGAAAAACGTGCGTGTACACACACCTACCTATTCTAATAAAATGATATCAGATTTCTTTTTAAATGTTTAATCAGGGATTTACTAGTTTAAAACAGGCAAATACTATAAGCATATGTTTCCCATTTGCTTTTATTCCAACCATGTAAGAGGAGTAACTATAGCAGAAAACATCACAAATCGATTTTTCCCTTTACAACATTCAAAGGAGCCCCAATGTTTTCAAAAACACATACCTCAGAGGAGATAGGGCTTAAATGAGCACCTCTAAGTATGATTGTAATTATTATAATTAATGATTTATTTAGCAGATATATTAGAATTTTGACATCTAATTAAATATTGTTCCCTTCAAAGTCATCTAGTTTTACTTAAGAAGTTATTATTCTAATGAGGCTGCCATCCTTAAAGTTATTTTTGAAACTCCTCTCCTTAGAAATAATATCAAGGAAGGTAATAAGGTAAAAGAAAATCAGTTATATTATTTAATTAGTATCACTTTGAGAAAGCATCTGAAAGTATATTCTTTCTTTATCTACTTTTTCTACTACTCTTGGTTCTGAGTAACATTTAGCCATTTCCAGAAAGCAAATTCAACCCTGCAAGATGAAGAGTGGTTACTGTTGAAGACAGTAAAAAGAATAATCCACAAAAAATTCTCAGAGAGGATCTTATAACAGAAAGTGAACATGATCAAGTCTTAATTTCTTTAATTTTCTGAATAAGGAAACTTCTGTGATTCCCTTGTCTTTAGAATGGTTTAAAAAATGGAAAGATATGGGTATTAAAACACCTCTGAAAGAAGTTGTCACTTTGTTTAGTGTTGATATTAGACTTCACTTTTCCTGAATTAGAATTACAGAACTTGGATTGCTAATACTTGTAGAAAAACAAACCCAAGAAAAGAACTTACTTTTCTCAAGATGTAATATTTGTTTTGTTGTGAATACTTTTGTTTGTTTGTTTTGAATACTTACTTCTACTCTCCTGACAGATAATCAACCAATATAACCTTCCCCAGGTCAGGAACAGTTCTGCCTTCAGCAGTGGTATGGGAATGAAGGGATCTTTGGGGCTGACAGCCTGCAATGTGAAGGGATCTGCACTCAGCTGAATAAATACAAGCTATAGATACCTTGGGCCAAAATAAAGTCTCTCTTGATAAGGTTTTTCTGTGATTTTCCAGAATCCTTAACCTTCTCATCTATAAGATTATCAGACTCTCATAGCTGCTAACTTTGAGCTTTGGGATGAAAGTGACAGGATTGCCCAGTGTGCTGGGTTAAGCAATTTAGAGGCTGCCTGGCAGAACAGAAAAACTATCATATGAATATTTAGAATGGAATCTTTCCTGAAACACTCCAGATACTGCAAAGCTATCTTTTATTCCTCTCTAAAGGCTATAATTTTACCAACCCAAAGTTAGCTTTTTCTTTTTCCGCGCTAGTAGTGTTTCTGAAGTTGGATGTGCTTAAGTTTCTTATCAGAATGAGTCCCAGAAAATCTATGACAAGAAAACTCTTTTGCTTCTCCCAGATTTCCTTTCACTAATATGGGATAGGGAGGCTCCTGGGGTAATGCTAACCTATTCAAAGAAGTTTCCAAATGGTGGTAGTTGCTAGAATGAAAGATACTTTCTTGGATCACACTTTGATGTAGTGTCCTGAATTTACTTTTTTCCCATGAGTATTTTACTCTGCCCTATTGCACTCTCCTTTGTCATGTGGATGTGTATTTATCATAGGTCTTTAACCTGTCCTTCTCAAGAAGACAAAGCAGACAGTTGTACATGAAGATACCTTACGCAGTAAAAATGTGAAATTTGAACATTGCTGCACAAGTATTGTATAAAAAAAGTCTGTAAAGAAATTTCTTATGTAAACATACAGGGGAATAAAGACTTTTATCTGTTCAAATGGGAGCATGATGTTTAGAGATGTAAATAACTTAAAATAAGTTGCTCTTTCCCTGAGCTGAAAACGCACTTTTTTGCAGAAAGGATTTAATCACAGTGTTGAGTGACAGTAAGTACCTGTGCACAAGAAAAGTGTAGCTCCATACTGAGGACATAGTAATGAATCATGGCTACCTGAGAGAATAAACCTTCTGTGGCCAAGGAGAATAAGACGCCGGCCAGCCTACATTGGATGTGAACAGACACGAGATTGTAAAATGTAGCACAGGTTTGCAGCTGCCCTCCTCTAACTTAATCCCTAATATAGCCAGGCCAACTTAATTAAACATTTTATGTTGGCAGGAATAATTTTATCCCCAGTGAGAAAGCTCTCTCATATAATTGCCTCATTGGCTTGAGAGGCACAGCTGGCCATTTTTGGCTTCCATCAGGTCCCTCGTTTCCTAGTCATGGGTTTTAATGCAGCTGCCCAATATATGGTGGAACCAAATGCTTACTTTTATTATGTGAACTAAAAGGTCATAGAAATTATTAGTTTGATGTACGCCTCTTGATTTCCCTGGTTTGGTTCTAAGATTTTACATTTCAATTGCTGTGGCATTTCCAAGTTTTTGTGAAGGGGTAGTTTACTTTCTATTTACTAACTATATGAGAAGGCTTTTTCTCAATACTCCAGGTCTTCATTTTCCATTTTTGGCAACAATTATATTTTTGATACTCCCTGTAACTGTTATTTCAGTTTATGGTATGAAGAAAAGTAAATTTCTGGTTGTGCATGATATATTTCATTAAGGAACATCCATCCTGACATTTAAATCTTAAGAGTTTGATTATTTAGGGAGCATTCTGATGACCTTCACTATGTCAATCAGATGGAATTTCCAAGGGAAACCAATCCTAAATGATTCAGCACTTTTGGTTGCTTTGGAAGTTAATAGGGAGCTGGTGAGGATAGTTGCCAAGTCATCAGGTATTTTAGGGACTCTTTCTCTTCCCTGAAGCATGTGAGTTCTTGCTGAAATCTACAGAATTTGGAGCCTCAAAATAGACTAATACGGAGTTACCCGTATCGGAAGTGTCAAAGTGCCCAACCTAGCACACAGTCCTACATCAGAGCAAGAAAAAGAAGTGTGTTTTGACTTCTTGCTTAATTTTATGTGCAAAACCAAAATAAAAAGAGACATGACCCAGTTTGAGGGAATTATAACAAAACCCTACCTTAGGCTCCGTGATAAGTAAGACCCTGTGCAGACTGTGAAGCCAGGCCCTGGGCTTTAGCCCCTGAGGTACAACAGGCAGTGTTTACCAAGTTCTGTGGCCACAGGTATCTGCTATGGTGTGCTACTGGTTACCAGAGGAACCAGGCCAAGGCATGTGGTTAAGTTGGTATAAATCCTTCATTGTTAGTAGAGAAACTATTTCAAACACATTTTCTTGTTGACACAGTGCTATCTTCATATAAAGGAATTGTTCACCCTGAAAACACATTTTCGCTATAAGAACACATTCACATACTCAAAAAAAAAAGACTTTTATCTGCCGACAAGATTTAATGGTTACCTTCTGTTTATAGTATATTTGGAATTTCTCCTTCTCTTGACTACCTTGTTTCTGGTGCTACCACCACCAGAATTCCTTAAGTGAATGTGGAGGTCTGGGCTTCCCCCGTATTCTTTGGCATTTCTTTGGCCTTCAGAGTACCAGGCCTGGAGAGTTGCAAAGTGTGATTGCTCTATGCCTCAGTCAGTCACACTGCACCTCCTCTAAGAATAGAAAGGTTAAGGGACTTGGCCTTCTCAGGAGAACCCTTTAAATGTAGTTTTTTACTCTTACAAAGCCTGTTGATGTTGAAAGAAAGGAAAGCGCTCTGGTCCTTGTTTTGAAGGACAGGAGACTAGTTTTCCCTTCAGACTTGATATTCTGGTATTTTTGTGTCTGTTTTTGTGAATTATTCAAAGTTGTTGGAATTTTAAGTCTGATTTTCCCATTAGTCATCATGAAGGTCATAGAATATGCTCTCAGTTGGAAGGTTTGCCAAATGGGTTCTTGACCAAAAACCTACTTTTTAACAAATAATTTTGATGGATTATACATGTTCTTCCGTCCTCTGCAACTCTGGATATGGGTACGCACACACACCGTGGTACTTCCCAGTCCTCAAAATGTAATCTAGCACTTTAGGCATCCAAAGTGCCCCTGGTTCAATAGATAGCTGGGTTTTTTGCCAGTCTCCACACACAGACTGTTTTGACTGAATTTAGTTTAAATTTCTAAAAAACACTGACTCCGATCAAACTAATGTTCACTGTATTACTGACCTGTATGATGTCAGAATTGGTCGTCGGCTTGACTAAGTTTTCCATTTTTTCCCTAAGAGATACTTTGCTGTCCTGAAGAACAACCTTAATAACATCAGCTTTCAGGGTAGTTTTGGAAGACGAGAAATTGTGCTTTTGTTTCAGCAACTGAAAACTCTGCCCAACTGATACTATGTGAGGAAGCTGCTTCCAGGAGTTTTAGGGCTCTCTTGTCCCACTTTAAGGCTCTGCAAACCTTATTTTAGAAAACTTACTTTTCTCCCTTTTATTTGAATTTCTTCCCAGAAATGATCATTTTGGTATCACTGAGACAACTCTAATATCAATATACTTGCCCGAGAAACTAGGATGATGTCTATCCACATAAATTGCAAGGGAGACGGTGTTCCGTTTATTTCCTGTCGGCCGACTGATGCTTTCCTATTACCATGTAGCTGCACATATTAAAATTAACATGCAAGGAAAAACTTATTTTCTTCAGAATCTTACTCTTCAAATACTATTCAGAAAGCCATTTGGCACCAGTACATAATTTAACGCTGTAATCTGAAATTTACTGAATGCAAACTGTTAGAAAGGAACATAAAAATGGAGGAAAAACACATTTTTGTTTTGCTTCTGAAAACAATATTTAAGGTCAGAACTGTTTAAAAAGAAGCACTGCTAAAAAGTTATAGGATTCAGAGAAACATAGTATTTTTGTACAGTATCTTATAAAATGTTCAGACCTCTCTCTACCTTCTCTTTACAATGTAATGTCTCTAAGTGACTGGTTTCCCAATAAACTGATTTTAATGCCTCTTCTGCTGTGGTCTGTGTGCTTAATTGAAGCAGAAACTTTAGCAGGGGATAATTTTGGGCAGAAATTTCTGCTAGCTAATGGTTTGCATAGGAGGGGAGAGGGTCAGTATGGGAAGGAGATGATTGAGTTCCATCTCTACAGAGGTTCTGGGTCATCTATGGCTCCAAATCATTGTATCTAATATTCTTATCCTGGTGGGTTGGGAAAGTCCCCTAGTATCTCTTTACTGAGCCCATGGTGAAATGATACCTTTGCCCCCAACCACCCTTTCTCTGGATTCTTCTTGCTTAGTTACATATGCCTTTTTCCTGCCCTTTTGCTAACATGTGCCCAATGACATACTTCTAACCTGCTAATATTTCTTGGAAGGTAAGCTCTATTGCATTCTGATAATTGTCTATTTGATTTTAAAAGCCAGAGCACCCTGAGGCACCTCTACCTAGATAGAAATAGACTAGTCTATTGGAGTTTGCTAATGCTTCTGTAATGACCCATGCATTTTATTCCTTCTGCTTAAAGAAGTTTATGGCAGATTTATTTAAGCAGAGGAGATCTTTATGAACTTAGAAGACTGAAAACAAAATTCTGGGGCAACTCCAGCTGAAGGTGATTTATTTGGTCTGATTTCAATGCCATATGCTCCCCTTAGAAGGTACCTTCAGTATTTATATTTTGGGCACTCTTGTGCTCTTTGAGTAGTGCTTATGATGTAAGTCATCAAGTTATCAAGCAGCCACATTCTGCTTCTTCTCAGAGAGTTTGTCCCTCTGCATGTGGAGCAGATGGCCACATGCCAGATTCTGAATTGAGTCATCCCCAGACAGTGATTCTACATAATCCAAAACCATCATGGTACATGTGGAGATGAATGACTGGGTTTGTTTTCATTCCATAATGAGCCAGTGCCAGGTAGAGCAGGTGTCCGTGCCTGGCCCTGTGTGTAGGAGCATTGCATAGTTAATGCTGAATGTCTGTGTGCCTAACATCTTCATCTCCTTTCCTGTACATCGTGCCTATCATGTTCCAAAACGTGAGACAGTGGTTGGTTGTGTTCCAGTTTGTGTGCAGTTTCCTTGCCTGACTTTTATTTTTCTGTTTTTGCTTTTGCATTTTCAACATCTATTATTTGGTCCCACAATGTTTTTGCCGCGGGTTGACCACTGAATGTTCCAAAGGGAGTTGAATTGACCTACACATTAATTCTGCATTTTATGCTTTTCTAGGTCTCCAGAGAGAGTCCAGTCCCTGTCCTGTAATAACTGTAGAGCACTTTAAAGAATCACTGGGTGTTAAAGGCCTTCCCCTGTATCAAGACCCCTCCAGAGTACCTGGCACAAAGACTCAGAACAACTTAGAATCCGACTACTTGGCCAGAGATGGCCCTTCAAGCAACAGCTCATTCCACAGCAGCGAAGAGGAAGGGACTGACCTTGAAGGAGACATGCTGGACTGCAGTGGGTCTCGGCCTCTCCTTATGGAGTCTGAAGAAGAAGATGAGAGTTGCAGACCCCCCCAGGGGAAGCTGGGAGGAGCCGTTCCGTTTGCTCCACCAGAAATCTCTACTGAGCAAGCAAAGACAGTGCAAAGTGGAAGAAAGAACCAGTTCCCAGCCCTCACACAGCCAACCACTGATGGTCTCAGTGAGCCAGATGTTTTTGCCATAGCTCCTTTCAGGAGCTCAAGGGTTCCAAATGATGACATGGACATTTTCTCCAAAGCCCCATTTGTCTCCAAGAGCAGTGTGGCTCCTTCCCAGCCAGAGGAGTCAGATGTGTTTTTGAGAGCTCCCTTCACTAAGAAGAAAAGTGTGGAGGAGTTAACAGTTATCCAGAGCACCTCTCAGGAGCTGCCTGCACAGGCCGGTCTCCTCGGTCAGACAGGTGACATCCCCCTGTCGTCGGTCCGTGAGAGAGCTGTATACACCTCTGTCCAAGCTCAGTATTCCACAGCTGGTTTTGTGCAACAATCTAACCTCCTCTCCCATTCTGTACAAGCAGCAGACCATCTGGACAGCATCTCTCCCAGGGGATCCTGCCTGGAATCGGGGAGTCATCCTAATGACAGAAACAAAGGACCTCAGCCCCAGAAAGAAGCTGTCTCAGGCTCTGTGGCTGGCAAACCATTCCGCCCCCAGTCCTTATCCAAGTATTCCCGTCACTATAGCCCAGAAGATGAGCCAAGTCCAGAAGCCCAGCCCATTGCTGCCTACAAAATTGTTTCACAAACCAACAAGCAGTCAATAGCTGGGTCTGTTTCTGTCTCATCCCTTTCTTCCAGGACTACGGAGCTGCCAGCTGCTGATCCATTTGCTTTAGCACCCTTCCCTTCAAAATCAGGCAAGAAACCCTAGGAGCAAAACCTGAGCCTCAGGCCTCTGTCTCTACCCCACACTCAATACCTGCCATGGCACTCCCAGCTGAGCCTTCCCAAGAAAAATATTATCAGTTCTTATCTTTCATTTCCTGCGTCAGAGCAGAATTTCTTGAGTCAACAAATTCAGTTGCAGTGATACTTAGTTGAAGCTCCTTTAAGTTATATTCATTTTTTTGTTTGTTTGTTTATTTGTTTATATTGATTTCTGGACTTTGAGGCATTTTCATCTCCTTTACAGAGGTCATCCACTTCCACCAAGAACTCTGCTTTTTTTTCCCCCCAAAAAAACTGTTTAAATCCAGAAATACTTCTTCACCCCAATCCCAAAGGGGCCCTATTGTTGCTAGTTTTAATTCCTGTAGCTCCTGATCTAAGTCATGCCCATCAAATAATCAAGATTAGTCCCTCCACCAAATTAAGATTTCGTGCTCTTGAAAAGGAGAGATGTCTGATAAAAAGCCTGCACGTCAACAGGAAGTATAATCCCGCACTAACTAATCATTCCTGTAGAAGCAGCAGCTCTAGGAGTCTCTGGATCTGTTTCTCAGTCTGTGTGCGAGCCAGGCTGGCCCTTGTGCATGAGTGTCTGTGGGTGTGGAATGTACGTCAGAGCCTATGTAGAGATACAGGCAGATGGGATAACTGCCCATGTCTAGTTATGTTGGCAAGGCTTTCCCCACATCCATGCTTTTGAAATTAGTATGAGTGTACAGGTTTGTGTGTGCATGTATGCGTGCGTGTGCACAGGAAGCATTTCTCTTTCGTAAAGCCTGCCCCATCATACCTTTCTCCACAATCAGATCACTCAATTTTGGTATTTGCTCACCTAACTGACTTGAACCCTGTTTTATTTAGTTTTTTTCTTGTGGCAAAATTGAATACATTGGAAAGTGTAGATGTTTCAGAGTAAATTTTTTTTCTCTCCAGAATTTCCTGTTTGCTATTAACAAATTATATTTACCAGGTTGTAAAAAATTAATTTTCCTTTTACATTCTCTCCTCACAGCAGTAGAAAAGAACACCTTGTTACAGTTCTAGCCTCTGAGTATGTGGACTAAATGCCATCATTAGGAAATTCATTCATCATCAGACTAGGCTACAAATTAGGCTTGCTTGTTTTGGGGTTGGTTTTTTTGTTGTTGTTTTACCCAAATCCTTGCCATCTTTCTCTACTGCCCTTTGAGGAAATGTAAATCTGAGACATGGAAATAAGTGTTTGAGAAATGGAAAAGAGCTGAATCAGGTAGGCATGAAAACTTTTACATTCTCTACCCTCTTTAGACGCTGAAATAGGTCAGACAGGTTAACTGTTTTTTAAAATGTCTTTTATTTCTGGAAAGATCTGAGTTATTCCTAGCTTTTTTCATCTCTTTATTATTAGTGCCTTAAAATAAAGCTGGCCAGGTGCGATGGCTCATGCCTGTTATCCCAGCATTTTGGAGGGGTTAGGTGGGAGGAAAACTTGAGCCCAGGAAGTTCAAGACCAACCCTGGCAACACAGTGAGACCCTGAACCTACAAAGAAATTGAAAAATAGGCCGGGCGCAGTCGCTCATGCCTGTAATCTCAGCACTTTGGGAGGCTGAGGCGGGTGGAACACAATATCGGGAGTTCAAGACCAGCTTGACCAGTATGGTGAAACCCCATCTGTACTAAAAGTACAAAAAATTAGCTGGGCATGGTGGCGCATGTCTATAGTCTCAGCTACTCAGGAGGCTGAGGCAGGAGAATCACTTGAACCTGGGAGGCAGAGGTTGCAGTGAACTGAGAAAACACCATTGCACTCTGGCCTGAGCAACAGAGTGAGACTCTAAAACATAAATAAATAAATAAAATAATTATCTGGGTATGGTGGCATATGTCTGTAGCTACTTGGGAGGCTGAGGTGGAAAGATCAATTGAGCCCAGGAGTTTGAGGCTGCAGTGAGTCATGGGTGCAGCCTGGGTAACAGAGTGCGACCCTGTCTCCAAAAATATAATAATAAAAATAAAGCCTATATCTCAATGGAAAGATTTCTGCTAAAACAGTTCAACTTAATAGAGTTGCTGCATTAGGTTTCAACATGAATGCTTTCTGTCACTTTGAGTAAAGGGTAAGTGATTTTTCCATTAGCTGTGGAAGTCTGGAGAGTTATTTACCAAACCAGATCAATGATTTAAAACTTACTGGAAATTCATCTAAGAATCAAGTCTAAATGCCCAATTCTATTGCAGTTCATTAGTGTGATATTCTTTAAAGTTTGGGAATATTGGCAGTAAAATATCAGCAGCTACTTTTCAACTTTTTCCTTTTTCGGTTGGTCTCCACCTATTTCACATGTCCAGATTAAAAGATAAATAATTGGCATTGTGCCAAGGTTTGGTTTTCCAACTAAGGTCTCAACTGTGCCAGAAATCTATGTCTTTCACTTTGGTGGATGCTAAATGTTTTTTCTAAGAATTTGCTTTTTTGAATTCTCGTTTCTGACTTTTCTATGTATGAGTGGATGCAAAATTGTCTTTCTAGTTGAATGAATAATTTGGGCTAATGCACATGGAACTTTGCACCCCAGATTCTTCCCATGGCCATTATCAAGTGAAACCCTCAAAAGCATGAACTAAGAGGCCAGGAATATTCAGGGAGAGCAGGGAGAGTTCTCACCCCAACTGAGAAAGTCTATTTTTTTTCCCGAGACGGAGTCTTACTGTGTTGCCCAGGCTGGAGCACAGTGGTGTGATCTCAGCTCACTGCAACCTCTGCCTCCTGGGTTCACCAGTGCACCCAGCCCAGAAATTCCCCTTTCCAAATATTCAGGATTATCTCTGTAACAGCCCTGCAAAATGTTTTTTGTTTGGTTATTGGATAATTCTCTACTAATCAAATGATTATTTTAAGTCTCAAGGTCAAAATCAGAATAAAATCATGGTGATTTTACTATAGTTGACTACTTTGTCAGACATGAGCTTGTATCCTTTTTAAATGTTTCACTGGAGGCCAGTGGCTCACAACTGTAATCCCAGCACTTCGGAAGGCCGAGGCAGGTGGATCACTTGAGGCCAGGAGTTTGAGATTAGCCTGACCAACATGGTGAAACCCCATCTCTACTAAAAATACAAAAATTAGCCAGGCATGGTAGCACACGCCTGTAGCCTGAGCTACTAGGGAGGCTGAGGCAGGAGAATTGCTTGAACTCAGGAGGTGAAGGTTGCAGTGAGCCGAGATTGTGCCATTGCACTCCAGCCTGGGCGACAGAGCAAAACTCCATCTCAAAAAAAAAAAAAAAAAAAAATTGTCGCTGGAGATATGGTGGGTGGAGACTCTACGTACCTTCTTTGAATACAAAAATAGATGTAGACACATGCAGATTACTCTTGTTTTTTTTCTTGGTGATACATGAAAAAACTTTGACTTGTGGATTACACTATTAGTAACTGTCAGATTCTGCAGACTTGTATTACAGTAGGGTCTTATTTCCTTAAAGAGAAAAAAAATACAGTCATGCCCCACTTAATGATGGGGGAAACTGTCAGAGAAATGCATCCTTAGGTGATTTTGTCATTGTGCGAACATCACAGAGTGTGCTTAGCACATAGATGATGCAACCTAATACCTACCTAGGCTACGTGGTCTAGCCTATTGCTCCTGGGCTACAAACTGTACAGCATGTTACTGTACTGAATGCTGTAGGCAGTTGTAACACAATGGTAAATATTTGTGTATCCATGTAAATATAGAAAAGGTACAGTAAAAATACGGTATAATTTTATGGGACCATCATGGTATATGCGGTTCATCATTGATGGAATCATTTTTATGCAGCACATGACTGCATATAATCAACAAGTGACTATACTTCTTGTTTTTATTTGTTGTGTTTTTGCTTTACACATTTGATAGGGAATATAGAACTTGTGACCTTTCATTTCAGTGGAAAGCAATGAGCCAGAATATATTTATTCATAAAGCATTGAGCCACACATGCAGTGATGAACCCTGAAAGAATCCACATTAATTGATTAACAGGCACTATTGAATTAATGATGTCATATGTGGTGAAAAATATTTAATATATTCGTTTCTTGGGCTTACAGCCTTAGTTCCAAGTGCTTGGTTAGGTTAGAAAACGGGATGAACGCAATTTAATGCTGAAGCAGCTGCTGGGCAGCACGTAGGGAGTCTGGGTCATACACCCTATTTTGTTTTGGGCCCACTTATTATTGAGTTGAAAAGTCTCATATGTGTATACTAGAAAGTGTGTTTACAGGCCCATGTTGCATCCAAGTTTTCTCTGGCAACTAAGATCTCTTTCTAAACGTTCTAGAAAGATACTGGTATCTTACTGGCCCATTATTTAGTAAGTTTTAGAATACATGTACGTCAGTGTTTTCAACTACTTGGTGGACATTTCACTAATGCATAATGGAATCAGATTATAATGATCAGAATAATCTGACAATGGAAATTCTATATTTGCTTCCCTAAAGAAAAAGAATCAAAACATATATCAGGTATAATGTGTGTGCAGTATATCACATAGGAAATTTTATTATAGGAAATGAGAGAAGGATACTGAGTTCATTCTCTAGCAGGAAGAATACAACTTAAAATCAATTGAGTCCCTTTAATAAAGAAAAGTGTGATTCTCTGTTGTGTGTTTGGAACTGAAATTGGAGAATACATACTAGTCAACCGTGAAATGGTTGCTGGTCTCACAGATGTGGTTTTATCTGAGAAATCTGGAACCCAAATTATTTTGATGAAAGGTATATAAGAGAGCTGCAGAAAAGACTGTAGCTTCTGAGGAGGCAGGAGTACCTTGTTAATGCCCAAACCACCCCTGAGTTCTAATGTTCCAGTTCCATCTAAAGAAGTAAACACTGAAAACTTTAAATGGGATCATCTAATTTAAATTCTTAGTCTTTTCTTTGTCTTTCTCAACTGATACTTGTAGTTTTGTTTTGTTTTTTAACCACCAAGAACACTTGCAAATTCGTTACTGGAAACATCACTAAAGGAAAAGAAGAATTTCAAAATGCTTGAAAATAAAAAGTAGTATGTGGTTGGGAATTGTTTTTGTTCAAGTCCCTGGAAGTCTTCCCGGCTTACCTCCCTTGTTCCTGTTCTCACTTCATTTCCTTACTTGACATTCCACTATTTCGAGCATATCAATAAGTGCATGATGAATGGCACAGTTGAATGATCATGTTAACTTTAATTGCGTCCTTTGTTGCTGTAAACAGTTTCTTCTTAAATTTCAGCCAAGTCTGTGACAATCTTACCAATAAGAATGAAATGGGCGGGGTGTGGTGGCTTACACCTATAATCCCAGCACTTTGGGAGGTTGAGGTGGGCAGATTGCTTGAGCTCACTGGTTCAAGACCAGCCTGGGCAATGTGCCAAAACTCTGTCTCTACAGAAAATATAAAAATTAGTAAGGCATGGTGGTGGACACCTGTAGTCCCTGCTACTTGGGAGGCTTAGATAGGAGGATGGCTTGAGCATGGGAGGTTGCAGTAAGCCAAGATTGTGTCACTGCACTCTAGCCTGGATGAAATGGAGCCAGACCCTGCTCAAAAAAAAAAAAAAAAAGAAAAATGGCTCACTTCCCTATTTTGAACTAAAAGAAAGGTAGGTTGGCAGGACCCCAGCCTTACTCTGTAGTGACACAACCCAGAGGGACCTCTCCTGGAATGCAGGGTCAAGTTTATGTGTGAAGGGACTCTAGAATAGCTGGCAAAAATGGCTACATGTTAACCATTCATGGCTTAGTCCAGTATTCCTATAATTTGTAATTCCATAAATTTATTCTTAGCTGTCTCCCAGCCATCTCTAATAGGAATATGTGTGCCCCAGTTTTGACAATGCTCTTGAAACCAAGTTAGTGTTACCTGCATTGCCTTATAACGGAACTATATGTACATGTTAAAGGGATCCGTTTGATTCCTTTAATGTGTACATACAGGAATTGCAGAATTGGTTTTTACCCATACCAGTTAAAGTAGGATAGGTTAGTCTTTGGGGGCAGGGTGAGACAGTGCAGACTTTTCACTCTGAAATGGCAAATCAGCTGTATTCTTTGAGTCTACCAGAGATTCCCATTTGAGTGTGAATGGGGTATGTGTGTTTGTGTGTGTGCTTACTCATCCTCGTGCTTTCTTCCGTAGCGTTAATTCAGGCTTTCGTAATAAAGGCATCCAAAGAGTACTGAGAAGTGACCATAGGTGTTTGGCATGAGTAAATTTGGTTCCTTTTGCCAAAAACTCTCAAAGTTACAACTGGAGTTCTTCTCAACAAAAGGTTGGGGAAATCAGCCATGACTTTAGCCTCATTCCCAAGTACACATCTTATCCACAAGGATAAAACTCTGTAGGGCTCATCCTGAGGGCTCATGTGTGGCACTAGGAGGGCAGCAGTGACCGGAACACCACAAGGCCCACAATATGTTTTGAATGAGGGAACATTTAACGTCATTTGTTAGGAGATAGAAACCAAGTAATAAAGGACAAGGACCATGCTCATTCCGTGGAGAAGAGGTGAACTCCCTTTGCTGACTATTTGGAATAGATTGAATGAGGAGGTCACCCCAGCCAGAAGGAGTATTGAAGAAGTCATCAGGCCTCAGAAAACAATGTGCACATAATCTTGGGCTGTGAACAAGAGAAAGGAGGGGAGAAAACATGAAAGTCAATCTTAACAATTTTGCAATACCTCTTATTTGCAGACCATTGGATTTATGTTACTGCACCCTTGGTGTGATTTATCATATGTATCTGATAGTTTTTATGAATTGTTTTGAGTTGTAAACTCCTATACCCTTTATTAAAATGGACCTAATTAAATGATTTATGCTTTGTGCTATTTCTTAACTCGGATCTCCCTAGGATTGAAGGGATCCATAGGTATCTTTCACTTATTGTGAAGCCTAATAGTATACTTTTATAGTCCTGAAGAGAGGCCAGCATTAACTTCAAGAGAAGTCTAGGAGAGAGACCAGCATTCACCTCAAGAGAGAAATCTTAGGAAAAAAATATACCTAAGAATTTAAAAAATCCATACTGGGAAGGAGAACCTGCCTATTTCCTCTCCAAATTTGAGAAAATAACACAGAGTGGTATTTGCCTGAACTTTAATGAGCTTGACTTTGTCATGATTCAGGGAGAATGGGTAACACCTCTGCTGAGTTTGCAGAGGTGGCGTTTGAACAAGACCCAGGAATCCAAAGAGTTCTGGTGTTATATGCATGAGTGAAGCCAAAGTTGCCTACTTCTGAAAATTTAAGACCTAAATATATACCCCACCAAATTCTACAATTTGAAGTTCTTATGCTTTTCCTATTTCAAGTTAACATTAAGCAAAAGCACAGTCTTTTTTATCTGTTCCTCCGCAGTTGCTCTGGGGGTAACTTCAGACTGCCACTGAGCCTTCTGTTAAGGTGGGCCCTGCCTTCCAAGTAGGGAACACAGGAGTGTGAGCACAAGCTCCCACCAGTGGGCTCTGCATTCTCTTGTGTCTCACTTTTGCCCTTGAGGCTGGTTGGTAATAGACCATCCAGGGATGAGGTGCCCTTATAGCACACCCTAACAGCCAAGTGGGAGGGGCCAGAGTGAGACCCGGGGGAAAGCCATGAGCAGATCGTTTAGATCTGCTTCCCTAGATTTAAGTCGAAGTTATTTCCCCCTCCCGTCTTATGTATTTTTCCTTGAGTTCCTCTTTTCTTATATTGGAGTAGTAAGAGTAAGTAGTAAGGGCTTAGCTTAGCATGTCAGTTTACATGAAAGGAGACCAAGTAGTCCCTCAACCTGTATTATATAAGCTTAGCCCAGAGGCCCCAAAAGAGACATATTCTCTTCAGAATGCAGCACAGGTGCGGACATGGATGAACGACTAATGGGAGAAGCACTTGGGCATATTTGAATGATCAAGCAGCTATGCTCAGCAGCAGAGGAGAAACAATCTATAGAGAAGGAACAGATGAAGGAATAAGAGTAAAAAGTAAAGGGACAACAAGCACACCTAGCACTCAGTTTGTGGTTTTTAAATACCATTCTCTAATAAAAAGAGTCAGGGCTCCATGGAGAAATGGCCGATTCTAGGGCTAGCGCAGGAATTATACAAGATGAACCAGGAGCATCTTGTACTGCAGTGTCAGAAGGTTAAAAAGCACTTTTTAAAAAAATGGGGCCAGGCGCAGTGGCTCACCCCTGTAATCCCAGCACTTTGGGAGGCTGAGACAGGTGGATCATGAGGTCAGGAGATCAAGACCATCCTGGCTAACATGGTGAAAACCTGTCTCTACTAAAGATACAAAAAATTAGCTGGGCGTGGTGGTGGGCACCTGTAGTCCCAGCTACTCAGGAGGCTGAGGCAGGAGAATCACTTGAACCCGGGAGGCGGAGGTTGTAGTGAGCCAAGATTGCGCCATTGCACTCCAGTCTGGCAACAGAGCAAGACTCTGTCTCAAAATAAAATAAAATAAAATGGGCCTGGTACAGTGGCTCAGGCCTGTAATCCCAGCACTTTGGGAGGCCAAGGTGGGTGGAGTTCGAGACCAGCCTGGCCAACAAGGTGAAACCCTATCTCTACCCGCCCCTCCAAAATTACAAAACTTAGCAAGGCATAGTGGCATGCCCCTGTAGTCCCAGCTACTTGGGAGGCTGAGGTGGGAGGTGGAGGTTGCAGTGAGCCAAGATCACACCACTGTACTCCAGCTTGTGCAACAGAGTGAGACCCCACTTAAAAAAAAAAATGTTAGGCCGGACACTGTGGCTCATCCCTGTAATCTCAGCACTTTGGGAGGCTGAGGTGGGTGGATCACCTGAGGTCAGGAGTTTGAGACCAGTCTGAACAATATGGAGAAACCCCGTCTCTACTAAAAAAAAATATATAAAATTAGCTGGGCATGGTAGCGCATGCCTGTAATCCCAGCTACTCTGGAGGCTGAGGCAGGAGAATTGCTTGAACCCAGGAGGTGGAGGTTGCAATGATCCGAGATCACACCATTGCACTCCAGCCTGGGTAACAAAAGTGATACTGCATCTCAAAAAAAAAAAGTTAAAGTGGTAAATTTTAGCCTGGGAAATATAGTGAGACCTCATTTCCACAAAAAATTAAAAAATTAGCTGAGTGTGGTGGTTCACACCTGTAGTCCCACCTACTCAGGAGGCTGAGATGGGAGGATCACTTGGGCCATGGAGGTGAAGGCTGCTGTGAGCCGAGATCATGCCACCACTCCAGCCTGGATGACAAAGTGAGATCTTGTCTCAAACAAAATTAAAATTAAAATTAAAAAATGTTAGGCTGGGCACAGTGGCTCACTCCCTCATCAGTTGCCATGAGCCGAGATCACGCCATTGCACTCCAGCTTGGGCAACCAAAGCAAAACTAGGGTTTCGCTCAGGCTGGAGTAGTGGCATGATGTTGGCTCACTGCAGCCTCGACCTCCACGGCTCAATGGCTCAGGTGATCCTCCCATCTCAGCCTCCTGAGTGGCTGAGACTACAGATGTGAAACCAAACTCAGCTAATTTTTTAATCTTTTGTGGAAATGAGGTCTCACTATATTGCCCAGGCTAAAATTTACCACTTTAACATTTTTTTGTTTTTGTTTTTGTTTTTGTGTTTTCTGACATGGATGACAAAGCAAAATCTTGTCTCAAAAAAAAATGTGTGTGTGTGTGTGTGTGTGTGTATATATATATATATATATATATATATATATATATATATATGCATGCCAGGCATGGTGGCTCATGTCTGTGATCCCGGCACAGAGGAGGCCAAGACAGGAGAATCACTGGGGACTAGGCATCTGAGACCAGCCTGGGCAACACATTTGAATTCTCATCTCAACCAAAAGAAAAAAAAAAAGAGTCATGGGAACACAAGAGCCAACCTGAAGAAACTCCCAATGGTCAAAACTAGAACAAATTGAGCAATAAAATAAACACTGTATTATTAGATTATAACACATAGGATAAACATCCATGAGCCCATACTGGTATAAAAAATGATTAAATAAATAAACAGGATAAATGGGGGAAAAAATCTCTCACACAGAAATTCAATTAATCCCTCCCCACAGGAAGTGGAACTCAAGACTTTCTGTATTGAAACACAGCCACACTCTTTCATTTTTTTATTGCCTATGGCTGCTTTTGCTCTACAAGGACACGGTGGAGTCGCTACAACAGAGACCATGTGGTCCGCAAAGACAAAAATATTTATCCTCTAGCCCTTTACAGAAAAGTGATTTGACCCCCGCTCTATCTAATTCTTGCAACCTGCTCCTCTCAGCTCCTGCCCTTAAAAGCACATTCTACTCAGCAAGCTGGGGTCCCCTTCCCTGCTAGGGCCACTCATTAGCAGAATCCCTCCAGGATTGCTCAGCCGGGCTTGCTTCTGCAGAGCCCACTTGGCCCATGGGGAAGTCTTGGCATCCTTGTCCCACCAAATATTGGGAATGCAAGCTGGTCTCCTGTTCCTTCTCTCTTTGCTGTGCCACTTGTGGGCTACTTGGACCCACCTCCCATCTCTGGAATTTATCCCCAAACTCCTGAGGACCATATTTTACCCCAATAATTGGGGAGACTGACCCAAAAATTTCTGCAGGTCAGGAAGCCTGAAGCCAGGGAGCGAGACTTCACACTCCTCCATCATAGGCACGCTGGGACCTGTGAGTCTCAGTTGGCTTGTCTTATGTAACCTGGATGGGTTGGGTGGAGGTGTCACCACTTTGTTTTGTTTTTTAAACATCTTTCAGAAAGCCTAACCACTTTAAAATGTTTTTGGCCTTATCACCCAATGTCCTTGTCTTGGAGGCTTAAGCCAAAACTCCAAGACAGCAGGAAAGTCCCAGTCCATACCCTGTTACACAGGGCTACCATGCTGGGTAACTCCTGTAATGATTCACATTGCATCCTATTTCACTGTGGCCCCTGGAGTTAAGCAGGGCACACTCTTCATAGCCAGAAGAGGTAGCCCTCCAGCTACATCTACATATACAGAGCTGCAAACCTGAATGACCAGGTGTTCCCAGGTATTCTCTTAGATCTCAAATCTAAGGACACCTGGCTTTGGAGGCAAAAGGAGAGAAGTACAGTTTGATGAAGGAAATCAAGATTTTGTTGGTTATTGAGGTAATCATTAGGTATAAAACAGTAGAAGAGCTACAAAGCTTGCAGAGAAATTCTGGAACATATAAAAGCAGGAACTTTGTTTTAAAATGTTTATTCCAGGTCTGGCACGGTGGCTCAGGCCTGTAATCCCAGCACTTTGGGAGAAAGAGGCAGGAAGATCGCCTGAGGAGTTTGAGAGCAACCTGTGCAACATAGTGAGACCCCATCTCTACAAAAATGCAGATAAAAAAATAACTGGGCACTGTGGTGTACACCTCTAGTCCCAGCTACTCAGGAGGCAGAGGTGCAAGGATCACTTGAGCCCAGGAGTTTGAAGCTGTAGTATACCATGATCCCACCACTTCATTCCAGCCTGGGAGACAGAGCAAGACTGTGTCTTAAATATATGAAAGGTTTATTCTGGATTATTTAAGAAAGAAGATTTTTTTTCCCCTCTCAATCAACAAACCAAAGGCAGTGCAGAGGGGGCTGTACGTAATTAGAGTGATAAATGGAAGGTACTATCTTCGTTGTTATCTGCTTGATCTTTTTTGAGACCTTCACCAACCTCTCAGTAAAAATAAGGTCACAGTACAATGTGGCTTTGTCTCTGCTCCCACCTTCTCTGTGGAAACTCCAATGACTGACTTCTCTCTCCATCCATTCCTGGGATCATGTATGCTTGGAACAGATGCTGTTCTGCTACCATTTACTCATTTGCTTCTTCAGCTGCTCTGCTGCCTGCGACCAAATCAGCCCCAGAAGGCTGTTAACAGAAAAATTTTAGACAAATTAAATTTAACAGAGCTTAATTGAGCAAAGAATGATTCACAAATCAGGCAGCTCCCAGAACCAGAATAGGTTCAGAGCGACTCCAGGACTGTCACATGACTGGATAAGATTTATGGACAGAAAAAGGAAAGTGATCTATAGAAAATAGAAGTGAGGTATAGAAACAGCTCAATTGGTGACAGCTGGGGATTTACCTTATTTGACCTGGTTTGAACATCTGACTGCCTGTGGTTGACTGAAATTTGGCTCCTGTGACTGGCTGAGACTCATTGCTTGTTAGAAGAGTATGTTTGCACATCAAGTTGGGTTACAATTCACTGTGTTTAGAGAAGCCTAACTTAAAATATGTAAGGATGCAGCTTTAGGCCAAACTTAACAATTTCCCCCTTTTGAACAACCTCTAAATTTGAGAGATTAACTAAAACTTTAGGCATTGATGTAATTCTGTCACCGTCATACATGGAATTATTTGGTCTCAAATTTCACTGCGACATAGTAGCACAGTGTGTTTGTAAGGTGGGAACAAAGAAACAGAACAATAGAAAAAATCCTGATTGGCTAAGGGTTAGAGCAGAGGGGGACTTCCTTATCATGCTGGAATCTCTTGTTTTCAGGAGAAAAAAAGAAACAGGTCTGTTTGGGGGTTTATCTGCCTCCTTCAAGTTTCAGTTTGATTATGTGGCATTTAGCATGAGTCACTCCATTTTGGTTTGGTCTGGTCTGTTGGGACCTAGTGCAGGGTCTCAGTCCAAAACAATGGCCTCTCATAATTTTATTTAACAAGGCCAAGGCACCTATGGTGTAATGTCTTCCCACTTCCCCTGTTCGGATGGGGGCTGCTGCAGCCTGCTTCAGACCCTCACATCCAATCAGCAGTTAACTGTGCTCCACTGGTCCCGCTGGGGTACAACATGCCCCTCTCCTTTCACTGGCTAGAAAGCAGCAGAACCCTGGGCTCAGGGCTCACACAGTCCTAGATGTTTTAATGAAACAACTTCTTTTGTATATCACCTTTGTTTCAAACCCTCTTCCTGAGCCTGAGGCACAGTTCATGGGGGTTGGTCCAGAAGACAGTGTGAGCATCTGGGCTCCCTGACCTTTGATCAAACATACGAACTGACTCTTTCCTCAAGAGAGGAATTCTTCCCTAGGATGAATTCTTTCCCAGAAGGTCTCACCATGCCGCAGGTAAATATTTATCTGTTGCATCTGCCACATCAGCCCAGCAGAAATGCTCAAACCCATCTCATTTCTAGGAAGAACACTGATTAGTCGGCTGACCTCAGATGTCACTCCTTGTAGAACGTCAGGAATGAATCTAAAAGTGTTATAGGAGAATAAAGCAACAGCGTCATTACAGCTACCTATGTGACAAGCTCACTTCAAGGCACTTTGAATGCATTTTCTCTAACACTCAACCATTTTCAATAGGTCTTGCTTCCTACATTTTAAAGATTAGGAAAGTTAGGCTCATCCATTCAACAAGGTTTTTTTCGTGTTTCTTTTGTTGTTGTTGTTGTTTTTGAGACGGAGTCTTGCTCTGTCGTCCAGGCTGGAGTGCAGTGGCGCGATCTCAGCTCACTGAAACCTCTGCCTCCCAGGTTCAAGCGATTCTCCTGCCTCAGCCTCCCTAGTAGCTGGGACTACAGGCGCATGCCCCCATGCCCAACTAATTTTTTGTATTTTTAGTAGAGACGGGGTTTCACCATGTTAGCGAGGATGGTCTTGATCTCCTGACCTCATGATCCACCCGTCTCAGCCTCCCAAAGTGCTGGGATTACAGGCGTGAGCCACTGCACCCGACCTTGGAAGGTATTTTCATAGGCCAATGGTATGATCTCCAAAGTTATCAGAAACTTGTATTCAAGAGTACTTGTCAGAGTCCTTTCCATGAATTTCTTTAAAGAAGAAAATTTCTTTAAAGAAGAAGAATATACACTACTTTTTGAAAAGAATCAAAGTAAAACAACAATTGTTTGTGGATGACAAAACTCCTAGAACAGCCATGGTTAAAGACACAGTTGGCAAGGAAATTCGGTTATTTCTGTGGCACCCAACAATTTAACCTAATAATTATAATTATTACTGATATCATATACTAAGACATATCAGAATTACAGGAATCTCACACAATTTTGGAACACACATTAACCCAAAGAAAGTTAAACACGATTTCACATCTGACAATGCTTCCTGTCCCCCACATAGCAGTCTGTTCCCCTAGTGCCTTTGTTGATTTACACCTCTTCTCCAGGAGCTCCCTGAGACCAGGAATTTGTTTTGTTCATCTTAATATCACTCCATGAAGGATTCTGATCAACTCTGAGTAAAAAGAAACCTAATTAAACAGTACTGTAAGCAAATGTTGACCTAAAAGGAAGAAGCTGAGGCAAAATTAATATAGAGAATTTATTTGGGCCAAGGTTGAGGACTGCAGCCCTGGCCATACTTCAGGTTGTTTTGGAGAGTGCTCTGGGGAACAAAGGAGAGGCTCAACTTTTTAAAGAAAAAGACACAAATCAGGGGAGGGGAACAATTACAAAAGTTGCTCATCAGGCATTCTCATTGGACTTTTTAATTTTTTTCCTTGAGACAGGGTCTTATGCTGTCACCCAGGCTGGAGTGCAGTGGTGCAATCATGGCTCACTGCAGCCTCAGCTTCCCAGGCTCAGGTGATTCTCCCACCTCAGCCTTTCAAATAGCTGGCACTACAGGCATGTGCCACTACGTCTGGCTGATTTTTTCTGGAGACGGCATTTGCCGGTAGAGACTCCCAAAGTGCTGGGATTACAGGCATGAGCCACAGCACCCCGCCCTGATCCTTTTTTTTTTTTTTTTTAAAGCTAGTCAATAGGCCTGATAATTGAAAGGGGCTCATCTTCCTCAGATATTCTGCCAGGTGCAGTGGCTCATGCTTGTAATCCCTCCCTGTTTCTCAAGCTGGTCTCAAACTCCTGAGCTCAAGCGATTCGCCTGCCTCAGCCTCCCAAAGTGTTGGGCTTGTAAAGTGTGAGCCACCACGCTCAGCAGGTATTCTCACTGGTTTACAGAAATAACATTGTTAGTGACTGGCTACGCATGTTGAACTACAGGATGTGCGGCGCATCACAGTCTGACATTAGTCTAGTGCATACATAGCAAGTGACTTCAGGAAGTTATTCTTTAGCTCAAGGGGGAATGAGATATTACTGCTGTTACATTTTAAACGCCTCTCTGGGCCTGATACTTTTTCTTTTTTTATATTTTTTATAGAAATGTGGTCTCACTATATTGCCCAAGCTGGTTTCAAACTCCTGGGCTCAAGCAATCAACCCACCTCAGCCTCCCAAAGTGCTGGGATTATACGTGTGAGCCACAGCACAGGCCTTTTTATTTATTTATTTATTTATTGAGACAGGGTCTTGCCCTGTCATCCAGGCTGGAGTGCAGCAGTATAATCATCACTTAGTGCAGCCTTGACCTCCCTGGCTCAAGCAATCTTTCACCTCAGCAAAGCTTTCTGACATTTCTGGCAGACTTTCAGATTGGTCTCATTGGACAGTTTATACCCACTAGGTGCAAGGGAGGCTGAGAAATAGGTTTCTTAAATTTGACTCATTGCTATGTGAACAAAATCAGTGTTCACAGGTAAGGAAAAAGGCAGAAATCGATATTGCGAGGTACCTAGCATTGTCTGCCACAATCCTCAACAGTGCCCAGCACCAAGAACCCACTTGATGAATAGTTATTGAATCAATGAATAGATGTATGAGTAAATGACCTTTTGGTCTTTGGCACATGGTCTGAGAATCTTCTTAGTCAACCAGTAAAGCATCTTTGCTAAGATATTAGAGAAAATATCAGTTGTCTATCAGTTATGAATGTATGTATAATGGTGCATGTGTGTATGTGTATGCGTGTGTTACGGGGGTTATAGAGCTATAGATATCTCAGTTGTATTTGTTCTTTTTCCTAAAAAGTCACCCACTCTCTAATATATGTGGGAAGAAGGAAAAGCTGTTTCACCTCTGCTCCTGGCTGCTGTCCCTAGTTTCACATGCCACTGGATACAGTCTTCTCCATCAAATGCTGCACCCTGCCTTGGCACAGCACCAGGTGAGGGGTGAACTGGAGAGGGCTACCCTTTCCTTCCTGACTTTCCCTTTCTGCTGTATACACAACCATCACACAGGGTGAAAAAGTGTACTGAATTTGACAAAGGGTTGAGATGACTCCATTCATTCACTCAACAAATACTTTTTGAGCACCTACTGTGTGCCAGACACTTACTAGGTGCTAAGGATACAAAAGTAAGGAGGCTGATATGTCCCTCAGGAGTCTGAGGCAGGAGCATCGCTTCAGCCCAGGAATTCGAGGCTGTAGTCAGCTATGATTGCACCACTGCACTTCAGCCTGGGCAACAGAGTGAGGCCCTCATCTCAAAAAGAAAGAATATCCAAATTCATCATTTCAAGTTGTGAAAATGTACTATGAAAGAAAAGGACAGGGTGTTTTGAGAGAGGCTAACAGAGGAGACAATTTAGATGGATATGGAAGGAGGTAACAGGGAAGGAGGTAACAGGAGGACCTAAGCAAGGGATTTTTAGGCCCAGACCTGGGGGACTCAGTACAAGGGAGTTAAGAAAAGAGGAGGGGAAAGGCATTCTCTGTAGGGAGAAGAAGGGAATCTGGGGAGGACTAACCAGAAAAGTAGCAGGGAAAATAGGGAAAATCTGTGGTTCCTGGAAAGCCAAGAAATAAGGTTATAAAAGGGAGGGAGAGCTCCTCAGCCTCTGATGTTGTGGAGGTCAAGAAAGGATGGAAAAGGGTCCTTGAGGTTAGCAGCACAGAGACTGTGGGTGGTTTGACTAGAGCAGGCCCGGGGAATGATGAGACACAGAAGTCTCCTTTCAGTGGCTTGAGGAGTGGGAAATGAAAAGCTAGAGACTAACAGTGTAGACAACTTTTTAAAGCCACTTGGCTCTAAAGGGAAGAAAAGAGAGTGGAAGAGGATTTGGGTCTGGGAGGACTTTTCTTATGATAAGGAATCTATAAGAGAGAAAAAAACTGAAGGCAGAGAACAATTGTTCCCAGAGCCACATTTTATTCTTGATTCAGGGTCAACAAGAGAGAGCCTTGGACTGCCGCAACCTTGAGGTCTAGAATGGTGGGGTGGGGGTGGGGACGGAGAAGGACCACTGGTGGTTAAAAACAAGTACGCAGCACTGGGAAGCAAACCAAAAGGAGGCACAGCCCACCCAGCGCCCAGGCTCCCGCGAGCTGCAGGCCTGAAACCCCACCCACCCTCTTAGATGTGTCTCTGGGCCATAGAAATGACTAGGGTTGTCCTGGGTGTGGCCTCAACCTGTTCAACAACAGGTGTGCTGTTTCCATTCTAGAAACCAGTCCTCTGTCTTCCAGAACAGTGGTTCTCAAATTCAGCGGGCATCAGAATCCCGGGAAGAGTTTGTTAAAACATTACTAGGCAAGGCCGGGCGTAGTGGCTCACGCCTGTAATCCCAGCACTTCGGGAGGCTGAGGTGGGTGGATCACCTGAGGTCACGAGTTCAAAACCACCCTGACCAACAAGGTGAAACCCCGTCTCTAAAAATAAAATAAAAACATTACTAGGCAGGGCAAGGTAACCTAAGAGCTTTTGGAGCCCTAGGTGAGAGGAATCACTTGAGGCCAGCAGAGTTCAAGAGCAGCCCAGGCAACATAGGGAGACCTCTTCTCTATAAAAATACTACCAATAATAATAATAATAATAATAATAGCCAGGCACGGTGGCTCACACTTGTAATCCCAGTGCTGTGGGAGGCTGAAGCTGGAGGATGAATCACTTGAGCCCAGGAGTTGGTTTTGGTGAGCTATGATCACACTCCTGCTCTCCAGCCTGGGCCACAGATCCTGTCTCTAGAAAAAAACAAACAAAACAAGTAACAAACAAAAAGATTTCTAGTCCCCACCTATAGAGATTCTGCTAAGTCTAAAGTGGGGCCCAGGATTTCTAACATGTTCTAATGTGCATTTCTACCGTGTTCTCCTGCTGTTTTTGGCCTCTAGTCCGCACTTTGAGAACCGCTGTCCTAGAGAAAACTGAATATCTCAGAAAGGTTCTGGGAGAATAGGTAATGGGCTTTGCAACCCTGCTCCGGAAACTAGTCAACGCCCATGTTAATCCAGAAAAGGGCAGCACTGTACCAGTACGTCCTCTGTGCGGGTTGGTCCAAGAGGACCAAGTGGCGGTCAACAAGCACAGCCTATGAGGAAGGGTTAGAAACAGGTCTACATCAGACCCATGAGGAAGAGAAACGCGAGAACCTTTGAAAGGGGATGCTCCGGGGAGTCTTTAGGAGCAGTCACTGAGCTGGGCCTGGAGACTGAGTAGGGTCCTACAAGGGGGAATGGGTCAGGTTTAGGGACAGGGAACAGCATTCGAAACTGCAGGACCAGCACCAGCTAAAAGCCCAGTTAGCAGGGAGAGCAAAGTACGGAAACAGCCTGTGTTCTGGGTGCTACGTGAATTAACCAGGGCGCCTGCGCAAACAGCAAAGTTTTTTTCCCCCGCCCCCGCGCCTCTCTCGGTCAGGCTGACGCAGTAGGCCGCAAACCTCTGAGCGCAGGCCACCGCACTTATCCGCAGCAGCGCCACCCGCAGCCGGTGGGGTGCGCTCCTTCCAAGTGCCCGCCCAGCTCCCGGCCAGCCTGCGCCTGCGCAGATCTTTAATGGTTCTGTCTGGGAGACCCCTGGGCACTCCGGACTAAGATGGCGGCGGCTGCCAGGCGGGGCTGGGGAGCTGCGGCTGTTGCCGCGGGGCTGCGCAGGCGGTAGGTGACGAGCCTGGAGCTCCAAATAGGGGTGCCGCTGGGCTTAGTCAGCGGAACGGTCGCCGCCTTGCAGACCCTCTCTTGAGGCGGGTGGGTAGTGCATCTGATGGAGCCCGCGGGTCCGCCGCAGTTCAGGGTGAGCCCTGAGGTGTGTGGCTGTCGGTGCAGGAGCTCAGAGCTTCTGTGGCCTAATCCGGGCGGACTCTGTGGAGCTTTGTCTCAGGCCCAGAGACCGGGTGCTTGAGTCTCTGCGCTAAGGAAGCTTGTAGAGACTGGCTATAGAGCCAGAACGGAGGAGCTGTTTTTAAATCATGTGCCCCTCTGCCCCCAGGCCTTTGCCAGGTGGATGTCCTCCTTTAAACACAGAATCAAACTGTCACGCAGTAGGAAGAAAATACCTTGTCTCGTTTCTTCATTTTCCCAATAAGGCCCTGAAAGAGGAGGTGACATGTCCACGGTCACACAGTTTCTAAGTGATGGAACTCCGAAGAAAATCCAGACCCCTAGATTCCCTGCACCCACCACCATTAAGCCCACTCTGTTCCCTTGTTTTTCTTCCTTCCCTGAGCCGTATCACCTTTCAAAAACTTCTCTGAACATTGCTAAGAGGACATTTATGTAGTTGTACCTTGATTTTATTTCTGGAGAAAAAGGCCTACAGAGAATTTGCCCTCGAATATCAGACATTTTAGTGTTAATGATGCTCTTGAGGTTTAAATGTATATCCTAAAAAGATTTAAGTTAGTAGAAGGATTTTTTGTTAGTTACCTACCGTGTTTGAGTAGATGTCGTCCTTGAATAATGTAATCCACTCTTACTTAAAAACAAGACTTTAAACCCATATGTCGGAATGTGCTGCTGCTTTATTCATTGTGCTGCCTTTTCCCTGGGCTGAAGGGGCAAGAATATTATTCTTCCAATGTATTTCCAAATTCCAGAGTATCCACAGATTTAGGTAGTGAGCTATGGAAAAAGGTATTTTTACCAAAACCTTGGACTTCACTCATTTAATTAGGAATTATTGGGCACCAATTACATAATAATGGTAGCAGCTGCCATTTATTGAGCACTTGCTGCATGGCCTGGCACTGGTTTAAGCACTTTACGTGGATTTTTTGGATTCTTTATGACGTAGCTGCGAAATTAATTTTATTGTGAGATGAAGAACTGAGGCCATTGTGCTAGCAGCTAGAAATGAAGACAGTTTCTCCCCTTAATGAGTATGCAATCTAGCAGGAAAGATATATTAACAAATAATGACAAAGTCATAAGTGCTGTAATAGATTCATATAATTTAAAGTGGTGACAGCTCTTACCAGGATCAATACTGTTTGGAGCTAGTGTGGGGAATGGCAGTCAGGACTTCACAGATTATTTGATTCCCATTCAACGTTGATTCCATTGTTCTCTTGAATCCTCAGTGCCAATCCTTTTATCTCTCCAATAGCATCTAAGAAACTATGGGTTACAGTCCCACAGTATCCCAGTAAACTAGTCTTGCTTATCAATGGCATATAAGGATTACCGAAAGTAGGAAACAGTTAATCTGTATTCTGTTAATACTTAATTTGTGCCCACTCATTCTTTTCCACAAGCAGAATTCCAGTTTTGTGAGAGAGAGAAAAAAATGTGACAGCCACTGTCTGTTGCTTCTTGCCTATTTTAAGCAGAAAATAATTAGATAAATCTTTTTTTTAAAGTGATCTTGTGTATGATCGCAATTTTTGCCTTTGCAAAAAATTTTAACAGAAAATTGTGACAGTGAAAGACTGTTCTAACCAACCACCATTTTGCCTTTAACCTCTAGACTGCCCATTCCTGGGCTTGACCAAGCCAACTTTGGGAGACATTTATAGTTCAAATGATAGTAGCCCTTCCCCAAAATTAAACCACCTTTATAAAGCTAATGAAAGACCACCAGGTGTGGAGGTTGAGAGGAGCCTGAATTCTACTAAGGTATAGACGTAAATGATTGCCTGCCATTATTCTGGAGGTCATAAGAGTTGCAACTTCCCCAATTACTCCTGCAGATAACATCACTCTTGTAGAACCTAAGATTAGCCTTTTCGGGTTTTTGCATTTCTGACTGGTCCACCCACAAACAGACTAAGCACTCAGGAGGACCATTTTCCACACCCCTATGAGTGCATCCTCAACCAATCAGCAGCACCCATTCCCTGGCCTGCTAATCTGTCCTTGAAAACCCCTAGCCTCAGATTCAGAGAGACTATTTGAGTACTAAAATTCCATTCTCCCTCTCAGCTGGCCTGTGTGAATTAAACTCTTCATTGCAATTCCCTTGTCTTAATGAATTAGCAGTATCTGGACAGTAGACAAAATGAACCTATTGGCAATTATAAATGACTCCTGTGCTTAAAATTTTTCCATGGCTCCTATGAAGTGGCAATCGTAATGGATAGTGATGATATTTTCAAGTAAATGATTTTAAAGTAAATTGCATTAGGATTCTAAGAATTTTCACTATAAAAGTCTCCTTTTACTTCTTTTTCTAGTAATATTTGCTTTTCTTCCTTTGTTTTCAGTTTGTCAAAGCCATCAAAAATAGCCAATTAAGTTTTCTCTGTAAGAGTGAAGTAAAGTTACTACACTGGGTTAACATGTTTCCATCCAAAAAGCATATAAAAGGCAGGGCATGGTGGCTCATGCCTATAATCCCAGCACTTTGGGAGGCCAAAGTGGGAGGATTGCTTGAGCCCAGGAGCTGGAGATCAGCCTGAGCAACATAGAACCCATCTCTATAAAAAGTAAAAAAAAACTAGCTGGGCATGGTGGTGCATGCCTGTAGTCTTACCTACTTGGGAGGCTGAGGTGGGAGAATCACCTGAGCCTGGGACATCGAGGCTGCAGTGAGCCCTGATCATGCCACCACACTCCAGCATGGGTGACAACAAGGCCCTGTCTCAAAACAAAACAGGAAAAGCATTATCAAGATTGTTGGCTGCGTAATCTCAGCATTTTGGGATGTGGAGGCAGGTAGATCACTTGAGGTCAGGAGTTCAAGATCAGCCTGGCCAACATGGTGAAACTCTGTCTCTACTAAAAGTACAAAAAATAGCCAGATGTGATGGTGTACACCTATAATCCCACTTACTAGGAAAGCTGAGGCAAGAGAATCACTTAAACCCAGGTGGAGGTTGCAGTAAGCTGGGATCGCGTCACTGCACTCCAGCCTGGGCGACAGAGCAAGACCCTTTCTAAAAAAAAAAAAAAAAAAAAAAGAGGACAACAGTATTTCTTCCTTCCTTCCTTCCTTCCCTCCCTCCCTCCCTCCCCTCCCTACTCCTCCCTTCTCCTCTCCCTTCCCTTACTTTCCTTTCCCTCCCTCCCTCCCTTCTTTCTTGTCTTTTCCTTCTTTTCTTTCTTTCTTTCGTTTCTTTCTTTTTCTTTCTCTCTCTCTCTCCTTCCTTCCTTTCCTTCCTTTCTTCCTTTCTTTATTCTTTCTTTCTTTCCTTTTCTTTCTCTCTCTCTCTCTCTTTCTCTTTCTCTTTCTTGTCTTGCTCTGTTGCCCAGGCTGGAATGCAGTGGTGCAATCTCAGCTCACCACAATCTGAGCCTCCTGGGTAGAAGCGATTCTCCTGCCTCAGCCTCCCAAGTAGCTGGGATTACAGGCACCCACCACCAAGCCTGGCTATTTTTTTGTATTTTTAGTAGAGACGGGGTTTCACCATGTTGGCCAAGCTCGTCTAGAACTCCTGACCTCAGGTGATCCACCTGCCTTGGCCTCCCAAAGTGTTAGGATTACAGGCATGAACTACCATACCCAGCCCAATAGTATACTTTCTATTAGACTTCGTGAAGTATTGAAATACTTTTCAAAACAGGTAATATGGGTTATGAGAGAGGGAAACATGGTAAGGGACAGGAAAGGAGGGAGACTTTCACTATATATGCTTTCTTCCCTTACCAATTTTGAACCATCTAATTCTATTGCCTAGTTCTAATTTTTTTTTTTTTTAACAGAGTCTCGCCCTGTCACCCAGGCTGGAGTGCAGTGGTGCGACGTTGGCTCACTGCCGCTGCCTCCTGGGTTCAAGCGATTCTCCTATCTCAGCCTCCCAAGTAACTGGGATTACAGGCACATGCCACCATGCTTGGCTAATTTTTTTAGTATCTTTAGTAGAGAGGGGATTTCACCATGTTGGCCAGGCTGGTCTCAAACTCCTGACCTTGTGATCAGCCCACCTCAGCCTACCAAAGTGCTGGGATTACAGGCATGAGCCACCGCGCCCAGCCCCTAGTTCTAAATTTTTTTAAAAAAGAAAAAAGAAACGCTTATAGTTATTTGCTTCCTTTGTGTGTAACTAAGAGTCTAGGACTACAGGTTATAAGTTACTAATGTAGATAAAATTCTGTTTCTTATACCTGGATGTGATATTCTATGCATAACCAGTTATCAAGGGTAGGAATTTCCATTTGAGCTCTACCTGATTTTGAATTGTTTGTAGATATTGCTTGCGTAAGTAAGTGGAAATAACGTAGATGAAAAATGAAAAGTCAGCTCTCTAATTATTTCTATTGCTGGTTATGTTTACATTTTACATAGGTCTTTTTTATGCATGAGAAGTAGAAACCGACTTTAAAAGATTAGAGCTCTTAAAATGTCATTCATTATGTATTTTTAAATGTAGGTTCTGTCATATGTTGAAGAATCCATACACTGTTAAGAAACAGCCTCTGCATCAATTTGTACAAAGACCACTTTTCCCACTACCTGCAGCCTCTTATAACCCAGGTAAAATTTCACCTCTTTTATAGCAATTATGTTTCAGAAACTAATGGAACTGTGCTAGGATTTTGTGGATCATAAAGGATGAGAATTTGTACATTTTCTATTTAGAAGCCTTTAGAAAGAATATTGAGAAAAAAGCTGTATTTTTCTTATAGGCTTCTAAGTAGGAAATTTATTTGCAAGGACATTGTCCAATAGATCTATGAAATCTCAGTATCTTGTATAACACATACCCTGCAACACAACAGTTGCTCAATAAACAATAATGAAAATATTGTAGAAAGGAGTTTAAATCTGACTGGATATGGTGGCTCATGCCTCTAATCCCACTGCTTTAGGAGGCTGAGGCAGATGGATCGCTTGAGCCCAGGAGTTTGAGACCAGCCTGGGCAACACAGTGAAACCCTGTCTCTACAAAAAATACAAAAAAATAGCAGGGCATTGTGGTGTCTCAGCTGCTTGAGAGGCTGAGGTGGGATTATCACTTTAGGCCAGGAATTCAAGCTTGCAGTGAGCTGTGATCACACCACTGTGCTCCAGCCTGGGTGGCAAGTGGAACCCTGTCTCAAAAAGAAGTTTCAAATGGGGGTTGCATTTCAAATAATTCTATGTATTTCAAGCTACTGCTTTCTTTTCTTTTTTCTTGATAAGAATACTCCTAAAATTAGTAAATTTCTGGCTTTTCTCCAGACCTTAGAACACAGGATTTGGATGTGGTAAAAAAGTACATTCAAAAAAAAGAAAAACTTTTTTTGTCAAAATTAATTACTATGGTTTTGTTAATAATCTTGATTGCTAACAAGATGTATACCTTGATTTTCTTTAATATGGGAACTAGGTATAAGGATAGGATTTGAAAATACTTTGAAATGTGATGACTATAATGTAGAGTTAAGCTTAAGGGGAGCAGGTGTGTGTGTCTACATATGTGTATGTATGTAAATGTATACTTATATGTATTATGGAGCTGTAAGCTTATAAATTCAGCCTCTCCTTTCCATCACTAGCTTGAACACATTCCTGTGGCCATACTCTGGAAGGTGGCTGATTCTTGCTAAGAACATGAGTTAAATCAGGGTAGACCTTACCCTTTCTGTAGCCAGGGGCCAGAAGAGGAACACTTTCCTGCAGGCTGGCCTGACTCTTTGAATCACGGAAGAGTTTAGATGTAAATATTGTAAATACTGAGTAACTCAGCCCCTTAAACCACTTTAATTGGACTTTTAAACTTCGTAAGACTGAAATACGTGGTCATACAGGCTTTTCAAATTGGAAACCCATTAATTTTAGTCATTGATACTGACGTTAAGCACACTAATCTGTATTTTGGGGGAGTTTACATCTACCAACTTAGGTACCTATTAGTACCAGGCATAATAGGAAGAAATAGACTGGGTGTGGTGGCTCATGCCTGTAATCCCAACACTTTGAGAGTCTGAGGTGGGCAGATCCCTTGAGCCCAAGAAATTTGAGAGCAGCCTCAGCAACGTGGTGAAACCCTATCTCTACAAAAAAAGGCATGGTGGTGCGTGCCTGTAGTCCCAGCTACTCAGGAGGCTGACATGGGAAAATCACTTGAGCCTGAGAGGTCGAGGCTGCAGTGAGCTGTAATCATGCCACTGCACTTCAGCCTGGGCAGCAGAGTGAGACACTGTCTCAAAAAAAAAAAAAAAAATGGAAGAAATATTTTTTATCATTCTGTCCTGTTGTAACTCTCATGACATTTTCATGAGCATGTTTCTGGGAATCATTTTTGAAATATCAAATTAAACCCAGTTGAGACTATAATTGGAATGATTTTATTAAATACCTATTCAAATTTGGTGTTTTTTTATTTTAAGCAGGATCTCACTATGTTGCCCAGGCTGAAGTGCAGTGGTGTGATCTCGGCTCACTGTAACCTCTGCCTCCCAGGCTCCAGCCATCCTCCCACCTCAGCCTCCCCAGTAGCTGGGACTACAGGTGTGTACCACCACACCCAGCTAATTTTTGTGTTTTTTGTAGGGATGAGGTTTTACTACATTACCTAGGCTGGTCTCCAACTCCAGAGCTCAAGTAACCAGCCTGGTTCAGCCATTGAAAGTGCTGGGCTTACAGGCATGAGCCACCGTGCCCAGCCTCAAATTAGTTTTTTTAGTAATAGCTTTATTTATTGTCAAAAGTATTAAGTTCTGTGGTGATGTCATTCATTTTCATACTTTAGACAGTATAGAGTATATGCTCTTGACTTTTTCTTTTCTTTTTTTGCATTTGTAGTTTTTACCCTCAAGGATTTCTAAAAGTTTTTCTTTCTGCAGGTATAGTTTTTCTCAAATTGATTGAGTAGAATAAAGCCAGATTTTTTTTTTTTGTCTTGGCTCACTGCATCTTCTACTTCCTGGGCTCAAGAAATGCTCTTGCCTCATCCTCCCATATAACTGGGATTATAGACACATGCCACGGCAAGTGACCAATTTTTGTATTTTTCTGTAGAGACAGGATCTCTGTTGCCCAGACTGGTCTCGAACTTTTGACCTCAAGTGATCCTCCTGCCTTGGCCTCCCAGAGTGCTGGGATTATAGATGTGAGCTGATGTACCCAGCCAAAGCCAGATTTAATTCTTCAAATACTGGTAGAGTACTGTGTGGAGATTTTGGTTAGCAATAAATTATTAATACAAACTGTAATAAATGATTGGTTCAGAACCAGAGTTAGCTTATTTACAGAAAGGGTTGGCAGCTCTTTCTTTAATGTGTCATTGAAAAATCATTCCCTTATAACACAGATTTTCAGAAGAATATCTTGCTGGAAATATACATATTTTAAAGGAAGTGCTTGGACATTGAGGTTATTTTTTCATTTTTTAGGATTTGCCTGGTGTCTGATTAGGACAGTGACTTAAGCAAAATGTATGGGAGTTCACTTTCAATTTTTTCTTTATCCACGAAATGGTTTCATATCAGCTAGCTGGAATTGCATGGCAAAGTGCAAAAATGACTCTCAGTTGTCAAATTAGAACCTTTTCCCTAATGACTAAGAAAAGCATTTTTGTACCAACCATATGTTTTGCCAAATTTAATCTCTTTCAAATTTAAAATAAAACTGTTGCTTTTTGATATTCTATCTCCTAAAATAGGCAATATGAAAATTAGAACAGAAAGACTGATTTTAAATGTGTTTTCCTATTTCGCTTGGCAGTGTTAGATAAGGATTAGCAATATGTACAGTGGCTAAAAGAGTCAGCACCTAGAAAATTGTCCAGCTTTGAATCCTGGCTCTGTCACTTAGTAGCTTAGTGACCTTTAGTTTCCTTTTTATAAAATAAGATAAAAACAGTATCTTGTTAAGAGGATGTTAAGGATTAAATGATTTAATACAGGTAAAGTGCTTAGCACCCTGCCCAGCACATGATAGGCACTGAGTAATTTTTTTTTTTTTTTGAGACGGAGTCTCGCTCTGTTGCTCAGGCTGGAGTGTGTGGTGGCTCGATCTCAGCTCACTGCAAACTCTGTCTGCTTGGTTCAAGCAATTCTCTTGCCTCAGTCTCCTGGGTAGCTGGGATTACAGGTGCATATTACCATGCCTGGCTAATTTTTGTATTTTTAGTGGAGACAGGGTTTCACCATGTTGACCAGGCTGGTTTTGAACTCCTGACCTCAGGTGATCTGCCCGCCTCGGCCTCCCAAAGTGCTGGAATTACAGGCATAAGCCATTGTGCCTGGCCAGGCACTGAATAAATTTTAACTATTATATCCTGTTGTCAATCTATTTAAATATACTCCTGTAAGATGAAGGATTTCTTTTTACTCAGAAGGTTCATTTTCTTTTCTTTTTCTTTTTTTTGAGATGGAGTCTTGCTCTGGGTCACCCAGGCTAAAAAGCAGTGACGTGATCTGGGGCGATTCTCCTGCCTTAGCCTCCTGAGTAGCTGGGATTACAGGCGCCTGCCATCATGCCCAACTAATGTTTGTATTTTTAGTAGAGACAGGGTTTTATCATGTGAGTCAGGCTGGACTTGAACGTCTGACCTCAGGTGATCCCTGCCTGCCTTGGCCTCTCAGAGTGCTGGTATTACGGAGTGAGCCACCACTTTTTTTTTTTTAAACTGAATCTCACTTGTTTGCCCAGGCTTGAGTGCAGTGGCACACTCTTGGCTCACTGCAACCTCTGTCTCCTGGGTTCAAGTGATTCTCCTGCCTCAGCTGCCTGAGTAGCTGGGACTACAGATGCACGCCACCATGCCCAGCTAATGTTTGTATTTTTAGTAGAGACAGGGTTTCACCATGTTAGCCAGGCTGGTCTCAAACTCCTGACCTCGTGATCCACCTACCTCAGCTTCCCAAAGTGCTGGGATTACAGGCCTGAGCCACCATGCCTGGCCTTTTTTTTTTTTGAGATAGAGTTTTGCTGTTTTTGCCCAGGCTGGAGTTCAATGCTGCAATCTCAGTTAACTGCAACCTCCTCCTCTCAGGTTCAAGTGACTCTTCTGCTTCAGCCTCCCAAGTAGCTGGGATTACAGACACCTGCCACCATGCTCAGTTAATTTTGTATTTTTATTAGAGACGGTTTTATCATGTTGGCCAGGCTGGTCTCGAACTCCTGATCTCAGGTGATCCACCAGCCTCTGCCTCCCAAAGTGCTGGGATTAAAGGTGTGATCCACCATGCACCTGACAGAAGATTCCTTTTCTTTCTTTTTTTCTGAGGCAGAATCTCTATTGCCCATGCTAGAGTGCAATGATGAGATCTCTGCTCACTGCAATCTCCGCCTCCCAAGTTCATGCAGTTCTCCTGCCTCAGCCTCCTGAGTAGCTGGGATTACAGGCATGTGCCACCACTTCCAGCTAATTTTTGTATTTTTTTAGTAGAGAGGAGGTTTCACTATGTTGGCCAGACTGGTCTCGAACTCCTGACCTGACCTCAGCTGATCCACCTGCTTGGCATCCCGAAGTGCTGGGATTACTGGCGTGAGCCACTGCCCCTGGCCAGAAGGCCAGGTTGTTAAAGGCATACATACATTTAAAGGACTTGGGCCAGGCCATGATGGCTCCTGCCTATAATCCCAACACTTTGGGAGGCTGAAGTAGGTAGATCACTCGAGGCCAGGAGTTTGAGACCAGCCTGGGCAACATGGTGAAACTCAGTTAAAAAAAATTAGGCTAAGCATGGTGGCTCACAACCGTAATCCCAGCACTTTGGGAGGCTGAGGTGGGTGGATCACCTGAGATCAGGAGTTAGAGATCAGCTGGGCCAACATGGGGAAACCTCCTCTCTATTAAAAATACAGAAATTAGCCAGGTGTGGTGGTGCCTGCCTATAATCTATGCTACTCAAGAGCCTGAGACAGGAAAATCTCTTGAACCTGGGAGGTGGAGGTTGCAGTGAGCCAAGATTGTGCAACTTCACCCCAGCCTGGGCAAAGAGCGAAACTCTGTCTCAATAAAAAAAAAAAATTAACTAATTAAAAATAAGTAAAGCACTTGGCCCCACAGCTGGATATGATGGCTTACACTTGTAATCCCAGCACTTTACTTTGGAAGGCCAAGGTGAGAGGATCACGTGCGGCCAGGAGTTTGAGACTAGCCTGAGCAACATTGGGAGACTGCACCTCTATAAAAAATTTGTTTAAAAAAAGCCTTTGGCTCTGTATTAGGCATATAATAAGCACACAATAAATATTTATTATTACTATTATTATAAACTAACTTTATTGTCTTTAAAACAATGATGGCACTTTGGAAGTAGAATGTAACATTTTACTGTATTAATATCATAGCAATAAGTGATCTATGATTATGTTAGCCATTGGTATGAAGTCACCAAATAGAATGTATTTAGGACTCCTGAATTATGAATATATATAAGTCTTAAGTGTAGACTATTTCTGGAATCTGTTTCATAACACAACTATTTAAATAATCAGAGTATTGGCTGGGCACAGTGCTCACATTGAGGTGAGAAGATCATTTGAGTCCAGGAATTTGAGACCAGCCTGGGCAACATAGTGAGACTCTGTCTCTACAAAACAAACAAACAAACAAACGCAAAAATTAACTCGGGTGATGATGCACACCTGAAGTCCCAGCTATTTATTCAGCTTAAATGGGGGGATTGCTTGAGCCCAGGAATTTGAGGTTGTAGTAAACTGGGATTGTGCCACTGTACTCCAGCCTGGGCAACAGAGCAAGACCTTGTCTAAAACAACAACAACAACAACAAAACCAGAGTATTAATAGACAACTGTATGCACTTAAATATAGTGATATATGTCTTTCTTATCTTTATAAATGCTTTGTCAAGACAATAAAGCCCTGGGTTTCCCCCCAGTTTTTCCTATTTCTTCTGGTTCTCTGCAAATGAGCACTTCATACTCCATAAACTTGTTAACTGTTTTTTCTAGAATAACATTTTCTTCTTTTTCTTTTTTAGTAAGATACATGTTTATTCAAACACAAGATACCCCAAATCCCAACAGCTTAAAGTTTATACCAGGAAAACCAGTTCTTGAGACAAGGACCATGGATTTTCCCACCCCAGCTGCAGCATTTCGCTCCCCTCTGGCTAGGTATATTACTGTTTTCATTTGCTTTTACCAAGAAACATAAATAACTGACTTTGGGGTTAAGACAACCTTATTTAACTGTTGCCTATGTGTACTGTATTTTTTTTTAAATGTAGAGAATAATTTTTTTTCTTTTCAGATAAGAGATTTTTTAAAAAAAATGCCTGTTGCAGCAGCTCATGCCTATAATCCTAACACTTTGAGAGACCAAAGTGGGAAGATTGCTTGAGTCCAGGAATTTGAGACCAGCCTACACAACATAGAGAAACCCAATCTCTACCACACACACCCCACACACACACACACACACACACACCCCATCTCTATCCCCCCATACACACCCATCTCTACCCCCCCATACACACCCATCTCTAACACACACACACACACACACACACACACACACACACAAATTTAGCTGGGTGTGGTGGTGTGCACCTCTGGTCTCAGCTAGTCAGGAGACTGAGATGGGAGAATCGCTTGAGCCTGGAAGGTCGAGGCTGCAGTGAGCTATGATAATGCCACAGTGCTCCAGGTTGGGCAACAGAGTGAGACCCTGTCTCAAAAAACCCCAAAAATGTTGAGGAGGCTGAGGAGCAGGGGAGCTCAGGAGTTTGAGACCAGCCTGGGCAACATGGTATAACCCTGTATACAAAAAATACAAAAATTAGCTGAGTGTGGTGGTATGTGTCTGTAGTCCTAGCTAATAGGGAGGCTGAGGTGAGAAGATCACTTAAGCCCAGGAGGTTGAGGAAACAATGGGCTATGATGCCGTGATTGTGCCACTGCATTCCAGCGTGAGCAACGGAGTGAGACCCTGTCTCAAAAATGAAAAGAAAAATGACAGTTGATATTAAAAAATCTTTCTCCTGAAGAGTGATATATTTGAGAGATCTATAGCATGAATAAATAAAAACATATTTTTACTTAAGAAAAAATATTCATCAAATTGATAAATATGGTGAATTTCCATTTCAGATCTTTAAAAATCTGATTTTTAAGAATAATGAGAACTTGCTTATTTTATTCATAAGGGTAGTTGAATTTGTAGATGTTTCAAGATGGAGTAATTTCTAAAATACTCTATTCAGAACTATGAATGAAAATGAGTTAGTGGAGACAGTTTTAAAGTTTAGCAGATAAAGGCATGTTTAAACCAGTAGTTCCCTCCTTAACTGTGGTTTCACTTTCCCTGGTTTTAGGTAGTACCCAAGATCAGCCATAGTCTAAAAATATTAAATGGAAAATTCCAGAAATAAACAATTCATCTCCTTTAAATTGTGCTGCCTTTCTGAGTAGCATGGTGAAATCTTGCACTGTCCTCCACAGGGCATAAATTATCCCTTTTCCAGTATATCCATGCCATATACAGTATCCATCTGCCTGTGTCCTCCCCTCTGCTGATCCCTTCCTCCCTCCTGCCCTGCCTCCACTGCACCATTAGTCACTTAGTAGCCATCTCTTGCAGTAAAGTAGCTGGCATATTGTTATAATTGTTTTATTATCAGTTGTTAATCTCTTTTTGTACCTAATTTGTAAATTAAATTTTATCATAGGTATATATGTATAGGCAAAAAACAGTACTTGCTGGGTTCAATACTGTGTATGGTTTTAGGGATCCACTGGAGGCCTTGGAACATATCCCTGAGGATAAGGGGTGACTACTATATGTTAGAGATGATAAAGTACAAATCATAAAATTGTTGGAATTAACCTCTTTTTAACTGATAGTTAGAGAAGTTAATAATAAGGAATGTTAGAGTCATTCAGCATCAGCTGAAATTTTTGGGAACTGAAGCCTCAATCTGATTGCCAGGAAAACTTGGAAAACAGAGCTTAGGTAACTACTTCTATACATATAGCCATTTTGTATGTCTCATTTAAGGAACCTAGGGATTTGCTAAGCTCTGGAATAGTTTTTAAAATTTATAATTAATAAGTGCTTTTTTTTTACTTAAACATAACCGTTCTCATAATATACCTTAGAGTATTTTTCATATTTTATTTTTTACTTTTTATTTATTTTTTGAGGTAAAGTTACACTCCTGTCACCCAGGCTGGAGTATGATGGCGCAATCTTGGCTCCCTGCAACCTCCATCTCCTGGGTTCAAGCTATTCTCCTGCCTCAGCCTCCCAAGTGGTTGGGACTATAAGCATGTGCCACCTCACCTGGCTAAATTTGGTATTTTTTGTAGAGACTAGGTCTTATCATGTTGCCCAGGCTAGTGGTCTTAGACTCCTGAGCTCAAGTAATCTGTCCTTCTTGCCCTCCAAAGTGCTGGAATTACAGGCTGTTTTTCATACTTCTTTGATATAAGCCACAGTAAAAAATTTTTTACATTATGTGTGTGTATGTGTGAGATACAAATGTTTGATGGGATAATTTTCACTTTTTTTTTCACCCGTACAATGGGTAATAGATTCTTACATTTCCTTTCTTCATCTCTTTTTGTTGTTCTGTTTTATTTTATTAAATAAAACCCTGTCACTACATATTTGATTCCACAACTCACTACTGGGTTTGAAAAACCCTACCCTAGAAGTTACTTGCATATGTGCCCAAGCTGTGTGGAGGGATGTATTTACTGTCATAGAAGGACATCTGAGATATACAAGTGAAGAAAGCAACTTGCAGAACAGTGAGTCCAGTAAGATATTATGTATATAAAAACAAAAACCACAGAACAACAAATGCACTGACAAAAAGATCTGGAAGAATACGTACGAAACTAAAACAGGATTTGGGTAGGGGTGGTCAGGGGGCATTTAAACTTTATTATTTGAAACATTTACATCAAGAATGAGTTCATATTTTGTATTAAAAAATGTAAAAGTAAAAAAGCCCCATTTCAGCTATAGATTAGTTAAAGATTATTTCTGTCAGATGTTCGGTTAGCAAAATCTCTTTTCAAATTAGTCTTTTGGAAATAGTCTATTAAGGTCGGGCGTGGTAGCTTATACCTATAATCTCAGTATTTTGGGATGCCGAGGTGGGTGGATCATCTGAGGTCAGGTGGCCAACATGGTGAAACCCTATCTCTATTAAAAATATAAAAATTAGCTGGGCATGGTGGCACATACCTGTAATCCCAGCTACTTGGGAGGCTGAGGCAGGAGAATGGCTTGAACCTGGAAGGGGGATGTTGCAGTTAGCCAAGATCATGCCACTGCATTCCAGCCTGGGTGACAGAGGGAGACTCCATCTCAAAAGAAAAAAAAAATAAGAAAAAAAATAGTCTGTTTAGTGCTTAGTGCAGTGCCTGGCACTTAGTTGGTGTCAAATATTTGCTGAATGAATGATTGATTGTATGGATATGGCAGTCTATTCATTCACCAGGTGATGGACATTTCCATATTTTTGTATATGTGTGGCTATTTTATTTATTTTTTATTTTTCCTTAGTTCACATTTTTTAATAACATGGCACAGTTTATATTACACAAGAAGGCTCCGCCAATGAGAACATACTGAAGATTCAGTTGCTTCACTTTTCTTTGTGGCTATTTTAAATGAAGCTGCTATAAAGATTTATGTACAAGTCTTGGTGGACCATGTGTTTCCATTTCTTTTGGGTATATATCTAGGAGTGGGATTGCTACATCATAGAGTAGGAATATGAAACAAAATTGGCCATGAGTTGATAATTGCTGAAGCTGCAAAGGATATGTGGAGAGTTTTTCACTTTTCTCTACTTTTGTGTATGTTTAAACTTTTCCATATTCAAGCATTTTATTATCTCTTATTTTTTCTTTATTTGCAGGCAGTTATTTAGGATTGAAGGAGTAAAAAGTGTCTTCTTTGGACCAGATTTCATCACTGTCACAAAGGTAAACATAGAATTATATAAAATAAGACTTGAAATAATTTTTGTTTTTTTCTGAGTCCAGTGCCTCTCTCCAACATTTCCATTCTTTCTGTTCTTTAATTTTTATTTTTTATTTTTGAGGCAGAGTCTTACTCACTTGCCCCCTGAATGTCACAAATCAAGCGAAATATGCTGTTTTTCAACAGTCAAGGCAGTATCTGCTAGAAAGGGCTGTTCATTTTTGATGTCTCTAGATTAATGAGACCTGAACTATTTAAATTTGAACTGTGTATTCTTTTAAATCTGTTAATTGACATATATCCACTGAACTTAAATCACTTGCCTGATAATGTGTGAAAATCAGAAGTATTCATTAAACTCCCCTTAAGCAAATTGAAAGCATTAGTCTGACTTCTTTATGTCCTTAAAAGTGGACTTACTGGGTTGGTGACATGTTAAATCTAGTCCAGTATTCTCCTGTAGTTATTTATTTACTTAGAGACAGAGTCTCAGTCTGTTGCCCAGGTCAGAGTGCAGTGGCACGATCTCAGCTCACTGTAGCCTCAGCCTCCTGGGCTCAAGCAGTCCTCCCACCTTAGCCTCTATAGTAGCTGGGACTATATGTGCCTACCACCACGTTCAGCTAATTTTTGTATTTTTTGTAGAGACAGGGTTTCACCATGTTGCCCAGGCTGGTGTCAAATTCCTGAGGTCAAACAATCGGTTCACTTCGCCTCCCAAAGTGCTGGGATTGCAGGTGTGAACCACCGTGCCCAGACCCCAATTCTTCAGTTTTCTTCCTTCCATATTTTTTAAGGGGAAAAAGGACAAGCATTTATTTAATGTATTTAATGTCAGATAGGGCACTAGTGCTTTACATATATTATCTAATTCTTACAGCTATTCATTTTATAAGTGGGAAATTATATGTTTATTTTTTAAAGTTATTTAGTTCTTTTACATATAACCTATGCTATATAAAAATTTTTATAGATGAAAATGTGATCATATGTTAAAGAGGTTTTTTTTTCTTTTTCCTTTTTTTTTTTTTTTGAGACAGAGTCTCAATTTGTCACCCAGGCTGGAAGTCTGGAGTGCAATGGTGCAATCTTGGATCACTGCAATCTCCACCTCCTGGGTTCAAGCAATTCTCCTGCCTCAGCTTCCTTAGTAGCTGGGATTACAGTCGTCTGCCACCACGCTCAGCTAATTTTTTTGTAATTTTTAGTAGAGACAGAATTTCACCATGTTGGTCAAGCTGGTTTTGAACTCCTGACCTCATGATCCACCTACCTCGGCCTCCCAAAGTGCTGGGATTACAGGCATGAGCCACTGGCCTCCTCCATTTTTCTTGATTAGATTTAGTAAGTCATTTTTTAGCTCTCTTTCATTTTTTTTTTTTTTTATTAGTAGAGATAGGGTTTCACCATGTTGGTCAGGCTGGTCTCGATCTCCTGACCTCGGGTGATCCACCCGTCTCGGCCTCCCAAAGTGCTGGGATTACGGGTGTGAGCCACTGCGCCTGTCAGCTCTCCTACTTTCATTATTTAGTTACCCTATTTGAAATTGCTTTAGCTCTACTGTTTTTTCTTAAGTAAAATGACATAACTAATAGATAATATTCCAAGTTAGGGTATATGTTGATGTGTGTGTCTGTCTCTGTGTGTGTGTGTGTGTGTGTGTGTGTGTGTGTGTGTTTATCTATCTATCCATTCATCCATAGATATAGATGGGATCTCGCTCTGTTTCCCAGGTTGGAAGGCAGTGGTTCGATCATGGGTCACTGCAACCACTAACTCTCAGGCTCAAGCAATCCTCCTGTCTCGGCTTTCCAAGTAGCTGGGACTACAGGTGCTTGCCACCATGCCCAGCTAATTTGTTTTTCTTTTTTCCTTTTTTTTTTTTTTTTGTAGAGACAGGGTCTTTCTATGTTGCCCAGGCTGGTCTCAAACTCCTGGACTCATGCAATCCTCCTGGCTTGGCCTCCCAAAATTTGGGATTACAGGTGTGAGCCACCACGCCTGGCCCATGTTGGTATCTAATAGATGGAATACTAGATTCGATTTGTTTTCTTTCAGTAAGCTTTCTCATCATAGACTGTCATATTTTACTGAATGTCTTCAGCAATCACCTGATTCTATTTCTGATTTCCAGTTGGTAATTAGACTTCTTTATGCATCATTTGTGTTGCTTTTTCTAAATGTATATGTATATTTGCAGCTTATATGCTGCCTTTTTTCTCATTCAGGCAACTTGAGAATATTTTTCTTTTTATTACCAATATTTTCCTATTTAGTAAGCTTGCTATTTACTGAAGATCTGAGGTAGCACTTTTATTTATTTTCCAAATAATTTATTACCTAGAACTAGTTTTGGTTCCCAATCACTAAGATATTTCACTAGTTTTCCTTTACTCTTATAACCTTAGCAGTCCCCATTTATCTCAGCTTTTATGTACTATCTCTAAATTGGTTCTTTTTTTGTTTTGTATTTTGGTTTTTTTTGAGACAGTGTCTCACTCTACTGTCCAGCCTGGAGGGCAGTGGAGCCATCTCAGCTCGCTGCAACCCCAGCCTCCTGGGTTCAAGTGATTCTCCTGCCTCAGCCTCCTGAGTAGCTGGGATTACAGGCATGTGCCACCACGCCCAGCTAATTTTTGTATTTTTAGTAGAGACAGGGTTTTACCATGTTGGCCAGGCTTGTCTCGAACTCCTGACCTCAAGTGATCCACCTTTCTTGGCCTTCCAAAATACTGGGATTACAAATGTGAGCTACTGCACTCAGCCTCTAAATTGGTTCTCAATCCATGAATTAAAATAGTTTCTTTTATCTATGTTGACTCAATTCTTTTTTTTTTGAGACAGGATTTTCCTCTTTTGCTCATACTGGACTGCAGTGACATGAATGTGACATACTGCAACCTCAACCTCCTGGGCTCAAGCAGTCCTTCTCTTCAGCCTCCTAGTAGGCAGGACTATAGCATATTACCATGTCCAGCGAATTTTAAATTTTTTTGTAGAGATAGGGTCTTGTTATGTTGCCTAGCCTGGTCTGAAACTCCTGGGCTCAAGCAATCCTCCTGCCTTGGCCTCCCAAAGTGCTGGGATTACAGTTGTGAGCCACTGTGCCCAGCCTCAATTTTTAATAGTATTTAAGTATAGACTCTAGCTAACAGGATCCTAAGAGTCTAAATAGACTGCATCTAATATTTTTCCCTCCTATAGAACCTCCCTTAAAAAACTAGAACAGGCCGAGTGCTATGACTCACGCCTGAAATCCCAGCACTTTGGGAGGCTGAGGTAGTAGGATCACTTGAGGCCAGGAGTTCGATATCAACCTGCGAAGCATAGTGAGATACCATCTTTACAAAAAAGCAAAACAAAACAAAAAACATAAAAATGATTATCCAGGCTTGGTGGTAATGCCTGTAGTCTCAGCTACTCAGGAGGCTGAGGTGGGAGGATCACTTGACCCTCAAAGCTCTAGGCTGCAGTGAGCTATGATTGTGCCACTGCATTTCAGCCTGGGTGACAGAACCAGACCCTGTCTCTAAAAAAAATTTATTTAACTTAAAAAGTTAAAAAATAAAAACTGAAAAACTAGAACAAAACATGTTGCCTTTCTCTTTGTAGATGTTAGTACCATTTAGGTATTTAATAATTTCATCTTTTTATTTATGGAAACAACTAGTTGGCCAGGTATACTGGTGAAACAGTTACGGAATCCTTCTTTAGGAGACCAGCCTTCTTGACAGTCCGCAGGTCCTCTAGCAGAATAACATTGATTCTACAGTTATATCATTGAATTTCTTTTTTTGGTTTGTTCATTTTTTTTTTTTTTGGAGACAGAGTTTCGCCCTTCTCACCCAGGCTGGAATGCAGTGGCACGATCTTGGCTGACTGCAACCTCCACCTCCCAGGTTCAAGTGATTCTTCCTCAGTCTCCCGAGTAGCTGGAATCAAAGGCCTGCACCACCATGCCTGGCTAATTTTTGTATTATTAGTAGAGACAGGGTTTCACCATGTTAGCCAGTTTCGTCTCAAACTCCTGACCTCAGATGATCCACCCGCTTTGGCCTTCCAAAGCGGTGGGATTACAGGCATGAGCCACCATGCCTGGCCGAATTTCTTTCATACCCTTTAAGTAATATAGATAAGTAGATTTTTTGAACAGTTGTAGGCTGTCCTGTATACTTGATCAAGCAGTTACATCCTATTTTTTTTTAAAAGAATGGGAATCTCTTTATCATCCTCTTAAAAGACAGAAAATCCATTTAATATTTTGTCTTCACATCACAAAAAAAGTCTTTTAATCATTTAAATCGTCCTCTATACATAGTACATACAACACAATGAAAGTTTGATAAGTGAATAAATTAATGAATGAATGGAGGATGTTTAAGATTTTATCTTCTGAAAGTCATTTAAACAGGACCCTTTAAGATGTGGAGCTAATATGTATTCTTCAGAAATGGTTGCCATTGCATAGGTATAGTATGTATATAGAAAAAGATACTTTTTTATTTTCTTTATTTTTTCTTCTTTTCCCTTTCCCTTTTCCCTTCTCCTTCACTTTGCCTGCCTGCTTGCCGTCCTTCCTCCTTTCCTTTTTTCTGCTTCTTTTCTTTTTTTTCTTTCTTCCTTTCCAATTATATATTATTTTTAAAAATATAAAAAGAGATGAAGTCTCACTCTGTTGCCAAGGCTAGTCTTGAACTCCTGGACTCGAGCAATCCTCTTGCCTCAGCTTTGGGATTACAGGCATGAGCTATCACACCTGGCCAGGAAAAGATTCTTAAGGGTATAAGGTAGTGTTCTGTATGGGTCTTTCCCCTTGCCTGGAAATATAGCATTTTCCTTTAAATGTTTATAGGAAAATGAAGAATTAGACTGGAATTTACTGAAACCAGATATTTATGCAACAATTATGGACTTCTTTGCATCTGGCTTACCCCTAGTTACTGAGGAAACACCTTCAGGAGAAGCAGGTAACATGTTGTATTGAGTAATTAATATCTGTATTTTTTTTAGACTTTTCTATTTTTACATTTACCTGTATTTCAGAAGTCATATGAATATAGATGTCTATCATTTAATAGGTTTAGCTCTGGGAATTCATATATCATTTTGAAAACTTGTATATAAATTGGCATTATTATATAAAACCAAAATTTTCAATTATAAAAATTTTCAAACATGCAGAAAATAATATCATGCTCACCAATATGCCCTTCACTCATATTTATTTATTTTTTCCAGACCACATATTTAATAACATATTTACTGAGGCACCATATAAAGGGTTCTGGGGTCTCTAAAGAGCTGGAGCTATAATAACTCTGGGCAGGGTTAGAGTAACAAATGTGTCTATGAAGAGTGGGAACGAGTATCATCTGCTGGGATATGGGTGTGAAGTTGATAAGGTCATGAAGTTCAACAGATATTCATCGAATGCTTAGTATGTGGAGGGAATAAGACTATTTTAAAGGGCTCTAAAGCAGTCAGTGTACATTTTAGAGTGAAGAGAGGAATGGCAGGGTGCTAGTCTTCTTAAGTTCTGACTGGCAACCCAATCCCGTGGAAACTGCTGTGTCCACTTTAAGGAGGTTGTCTGACCGTTCCAGGGCCAAGCTGCAAAGTGGAAACGACAGAGTGAGGTAGGCTTAGAGCTGATGTGCCTTCCAGGACAGGTAGGAGTTCCAGATAACAGCAACACATTGGACAACAGCCAACCTGTAATGAAGGGGGACCAGGTACAAGTTGGCTAACTGCACAGCAGGCCATAGATAGTAGTTGGTGATAAGGGCATCAGGATAATCCCGCTGTAGTTTGGCCCAATTGTCCTGGGCTGACAGTCCATTGAGTGCCCCTACCAGTGGCAGAAAGCAGCCCAGAAAACACGGGGCAAAGCCCCCCTGATCCAACAACATCTTCTCCAGTGCATCAACCTTGGTAGTGCCAGGGATGAACCGATCCAAAACCTTGTACCAGCCTCCTACCACAGGGCCCACAAAGCCACAGCCCAGCAACACCATGGTCAGAGTCCGACCTCTCTGGTGTTCCTGCAGACACCGCCTCTCCACCAGCTGCTGTGAGATAATGTCACCCAGGCCCATCAGAGACCCAGCTTTCAGGACCTGTACCTTCCACGGGTGAGCAGCCAGAGCCCGCTGGTATGCCCGCCAGAGTGCCATGCTTCCTGAGCGCGAGCTGGGTGTGGAACCTCCCTCCCTTCACTCATATTTAACAAATGTTAATTAAGAATGGGCTTTTAGGAAAAACAAAACAAATGTTATCTGTTGCCACAGTTGCTTTAGACTCATTTTAAATAAAATATTAAACATACAGTGTTAGATTCTAGAACATAAAGTAAATAAAAAAAGAAACAGCTAAAACCGCTACACCCTCATCCCTTCTCCCTTTCTACTTTCAGAGATGTGTGTAAACTTGGGTTTGTTTTTATACTTTTATTATACATGTAAGTCTCTGCAGGGAATAGATAGTTTTTGTTCTTAAGTTTTAAATATCTTTTTTTTTTTTTTTTAAGACAGACTCACTCTGTCACCCAGGCTGGAGTGCAGTGATGTGAGGTCAGCACACTGCAACCTCTGCCTCCCAGGTTCAAATGTTTCTCATGCCTCAGCCTCCCAAGTAGCTGAGATTACAGGCGTGCACCACCACACCCAGCTAATTTTTGTATTTTTAGTAGAGGTCGGATTTCATCATGTTTGACAAGCTGGTCTTGAACTCCTGACCTCAGGTGATCTTCCTACCTTGACCTCTCAAAATGCTGGGATTACAGGCGTGAACCACTGTACCCAACCTTAAATATCTTGTGTTGTACTGCAGCTTGCTTTTTTTACTAAGTGTAATATTTTTAAAATATATCCATTTCAAAAAATACAGTTCTTGTTTACTCATTTTACATGCTGGATAGTATTTCATTAGAGGAATAAGATATAGTTAATTTGTTCCTTTGTGTTCAAGTGAAGTTTTGTACTAATTTTTATTGTAAACATTGCTGTAGTGGGCATCCTTATACAAGTTGGTTTGTGAATATGTGGAGAACTTCTTTATTTATTTTTTTATTTATTTTATTTTTATTTATTTTTGAGACAGACTCACTCTGTTATCCAGGCTGGAGTGCAGTGGCACCATCTCAGCTCACTGGAACCTCTGTCTCCCAGGTTCAAGATTCTCCCTTATCCTCCTGAGTTGCTGGGATTACAGGTGTGCACCACTACGCCCAGTTAACTTTTGTATTTTTAGTAGAGACGGGGTTTTGCCATGTTGGCCAGGCTGGTCTCTAACTCCTGACCTCAAGCGATCCACCCCCGCCTTGGCTTCCAAAGTTTTGGGATTACAGGCATGAACCATTATGCCTGGCCGAGAGCTTCTTTAGACGATGTTCCTAGATGTGGAATTGCTATATCATAAGTTGATCCAGTTAGATGCACATTAGCAGTATATTATAAGAATTTCAACTTTCTTACATCTTTGTCATCATTTAGTGTCTCTTACTACTTTTTTTAACCCAGTATGTTGGGTATAAAATAGTATCTTGTTTTTTTTTTTTTTGAGATAGAGTTTTGTACTTGTTGCCCAGGCTGGAGTGCAATGGTGCAATTAGCATTATATTGTAAGAACTTCAACTTTCTTACATGTTTGTCATCATTTAGTGTCTCTTATTATTATTATTTTTTACCTGTATGTTGGGTATAAAATGGTATCTTTTTTTTTTTTCTAGATGGAGTTTTGCTCTTGTCCCAGGCTGGAGTGTAATGGTACAATCTCGGCTCACCGCAACCTCTGTCTCCCGGGTTCAAGCCATTCTCCTGTCTCAGCCTCTCCAGTAGCTGGGATTACAGGTGCCCACCAATACACCCAGCTAATTTTTGTATTTTCAGTAGAGATGGGGTTTCATCATGTTGACCAGGCTGGTCTTAAACTCCTGACCTCACGATCCACCTGCCTTGGCCTCCCAAAGTGTTGGGACCATAAGCGTGAGCCACCACGCCTGGCTGGTATCTTGTTTTAATTGCATTTCTTTGATTAATACTGAGTGTGAAGAGTTTCATATGTTTATTGGCCATTTAGTTTTCTTGTCAGTAAATTTTCTATTTATATCTTTTCCACTTAAAAAAAAAATTCAGTCCTGTGTCTTTTTTTTTTTTTTTGAGACAGTGACCAGCTCTGTCACCCAAACTGGAGTGCAGTGGCATAATCATTGTTCACTACAGCCTCAGCTTCCCAGGCTAAAGCAATCCTCCTGCCTCCATCTTCCAAGTAGCTGGGGCTATAGGCACCTGCCACCATGACTGGTTAATGTCTTTATTTTTAAAATTTTTTTGTAGAAGCCAGGCATGATGGCTCACGCCTGTAATCCCAGCACTTTGGGAAGTCAAGGCGGGGTGGGGTGGTCACGAGGTCAAGAGATCGAGACCATCCTGGCCAACATGGTGAAACCCCCATTTCTACTAAAAATACAAAAATTAGTTGGGCATGGTGGTACATGCCTGTAGTCCCAGCTACTCGGGAGGCTGAGGCAGGAGAATCGCTTGAACCCGGGAGGCGGAGGTTGCAGTGAGCCCAGACCAGATTGTGCCACTGCACTCCAGCCTGGTAACAGAGCAAGACACTCTAAAAAAAAAATTTTTTTTTTGTAGAGATGAGATCTTATTATGTTGCCCAGGCTGGTCTCAAATTCCTGGCCTCAAGTGATCCTCCTGCCTCAGCCTCTCAAAGTTTTGAGATTATAAGCATGAACCACCACCACCTGGTCCATGTATTTATTTAAGCATGTTTTTAAAAAATATTCTGGGCCGGACACCATGCCCCACACCTGTGATCCCAGCACTTAGGGAGGTCAAGGCAGCAGATTGTGTGAGCTCAGAAATTTGAGACTAGCCTGGGCAATATGGCGAAACCCTGTCTCTACAAAAAAATACAAAAATTAGCTGGGCATGGTGATGTGTGCCTGTAGTCCCACCTATGTGACAATCTGAGGTGGGAGGATTGCTTGAGCCCACAAGGTTGAGGCTGGAGTTAGCCATGTTCACACCACTACACTCCATCTCGGGTGATAGAACTAGACCACATCTCTTAAAAAAAATAAAAAATCTCACTCATTCTCTCTGTATACATATAAATATTCTGAATATTAATTCTTCCTTAGGTATATACTCTTAGCAAATGATAGCTCCCTAACTGTGACTTTTCACTTTGTTTATGATGTCTTTTGTCATACAGAAGATTTTCATTTTAATGTAGTCACTTTTGTTCATCTTTTTCCTTTGTGGCGTCTGCCTTTTGTACCTTGTTGTAGTAAGTTATTTAGTGTAAAGCCCTTGGAAAAGTAACTATACATGAAGTTCAATAAGTATTTGCTGATACTGTTATATTTGTTGTTGATGAAGTTTTTCCTTTTAGTATCACAAAGATATTGTCATATGTGTATATGTATTTTTGTTTTTTTAAAGTTTTATTTTTTACACTTACATATTTAATCACTGTGGGATTTGTTTTTCTATATAGTTTAAAGTATGACAATTTTATTTTTGTCTATGTAGGTAATCAATTATCCCAGTCTGTTCTTTCCTCATGAATTTATAATGTTATACGTGGGTCTTTTTCTAAGATGTTTTTTGTCTGTGTGGTCTTTTTGCTCCGCTTCCTATTTCAATAACATATATGATTTTAATTGCAGTAGCTCTGTAACAATTAGTATAGTATATGATAATATCTGGAAAAAACAGTTCCTCAAAAAAACTTTCTGGTGGTCTGATCGCTTTATTCTTCTTTGTAAATTTAATGATCATCTTGTAAAGTCTCTGAAAAACCCTTTCAAGAGTTTGGTTGAAATTACATGAAATTTATAGATTAAATTTGGGAGAGTTAACATTTCTTCAACATTGATATTTTTTCATCCCCAAATTTTCCCATTTACTTGAGACTTCTCTTATGTTATTTTCTTGATATGAGCTCATGTTAGTTCTAGGTACTATATAGGTTTTGTTGTCATAAATGGTTCTTATTTTGTTAGTAAGCACTTATTACTGAATTTCAAGCACAATTCTGAGCACTTTACAAGTATAAGCTCACTTAATTCTTAAAATAACCTTATAAGATAGGAACTGTTACCACATTTCATACATGAGAAAGCTCAGGCACTGAAAGATTGAGTAATTTGTTGAAGGTCACACAGGTAGTAAGTGGCAGAGATAGATATGAACTTTGGGCAGTCTGGCTCCAGCGTTCATGCTCTTAACCACTACACGGTGCTGCCTGTATCTGTTTTTTGGGTTTTTTTTTTGACAGTCTTGCTTTGTCACCCAGGCTAGAGTGTGATGGTGCAATCTCGGCTCACTGCAACCTCTGCCTCCCGGGTTCAAGCAATGCTCCTGCCTCAGCCTCTTGAGCAGCTGATTTTGTATTTTTAGTACAGATGTGGTTTTTGCCATGTTGGCCAGGCTGCTCTCGAACTTCTGACCTCAGGTGATCTGCCCGCCTTGGCCTGCCAAAGTGCTGGGATTACGGACGTGAGCCACCTCACTTGGCCCTGCATCTGTTTTAAAATAATGTTTTCTAATTTGGGGCGTTGGGTATAGGAATACTGTTGATTTTTGTATATTGATCTTACATCTGTCAGGGTTAATACTCATTAGTTCTAATAGTTGATCAATGTTAATAAGCATTGACCACAAAAACTGAACATTTATATGTGCATACATATACATATACACTGCTGTAATTTGGATGTTTGTCCCCTCCAAATCTCATGTTGAAATTTGATCCCAGTGTTGGAGGTGGAGCCTAATGGGAGGTAAGTGGGTCATGAATGCCCTCTGGAAGAGCTAGGGGTGTGAGGGGATGTGAGTAAGTTCTTACTCTATTAGTTCTCTTGAGAGCTGAGTGCTAAGAAAAGCCCCAGTAACCCATCTCCTTCCTGTCTCACCATGTGATCTCTGCATAGGCCAGCTCCCCTTCTCCTTCTTCCATGAGGTAAAGCAGCTTGAGGCCCTCACCAGATGCCAAGTCAACTTTTCTAGACATCAGAATTAACCAAATTTTTTTTTCTTTATAAATTACCCAGACTCAGTCATTTTTGTAGCAACACTAAATAGATTATGACATACAGAAACATTTGTATAATTGTCTTTAGATGATACAGGTATACTTTTAGATATAGAGTAAGAGTCTTAGACATGTGCACAAGGCAACAGGTATAAACATGTTCACTGAAATTTTTTTTTTTTTTAGATGGAGTCTTGCTCCCATTGCACAGGCTGGAGTGCAGTGGCATGATTTCGGCTCACTGCAACCTCCACCTCCCAGGTTCAGCGATTCTTCTGCCTCAGCCTCCTGAGTAGCTGGGATTATAGGCACCTGCCACCACACCCAGCTAATTTTTGTATTTTTACTAGAGATGGGGTTTCACCATCTGGCCAGGCTGGTCTCAAACTCCTGACCTCAAGTGATCCGCCCACCTCAGCCTCCTAAAGTGCTGGGATTACAGGTGTGAGCCACCAAGCCCGGCCTTTTGATGTGTATTTACATAAGCAAGTATGTTGCAGGATTGTTAGAAATAGCAGCAAACTGTGTAAACAACTGAAATAATGAAGAAACTGGCCAAAGACAAATCTATATAAAAGTTACTGTGCACCTATTTTAAATATTGTGGCATATTCGTATATGCCAATGGACAATGACCTTCAAGATATATTACATAGAAAAGAGCAAGATATAGAATAGTGCGTATAGTATTATCTCATTTGTGTTAATTTATACATGTAAATGTAAACACATGCTGAGAAGATATAAACTAAACTCATGACAGTGATTGTCTATGGAAGGGATGGTGAGGAAGTAGAATTTAGGTTTACTGAATTTTAGCTTTTGAGCTTTTTTCCCCCAACAAATTTATTTATTTTTATTTGATTTGATTTTATTTTTTGAGGTGGAGTCTTACTCTTTTGCCCAGGCTGGAGTGCAGTGGTGCCATCTCAGCTCACTGCAGCCTCTGTCTCCTGGGTTCAAGCAATTCTCCTGCCACAGCCTCCCAAGTAGCTGAGATTACAGGTGTATGCCACCATGTCCAGCCAATTTTTATATTTTTAATAGAGACAGGGTTTCTCTACTAAAAATATAAATATACAGGTTTAGTAGAGACCATGTTGGCCAGGCTGGTCTCAAACTCTTGACCTTGGGTGATCCGCCTGCCTTGGCCTCCCAAAGTGCTGGGATTATAGGCGTGAGCTGTCGTGCCCTGCCCTTCTGTGTGTTTTATATGTCTTGTCTTGTCTTGTCTTGTCTTTTTTTTTTTTTGAGACAGAGTCTTGCTCTGTCACCCAGGCTGGAGTACAGTGGCATGATCTTGGCTCACTGCAACCTCTGCATCTGGTTTCAAGTGATTCTCACATCTCAGCCTCCCAAGTAGCTGGGATTACAGGCACCCACCACCATGCCTGGCTAATTTTTGTATTTTTAGTAGAGACAGGGTTTCGCCATATTGGCCAGGCCGGTCTGGAACTCCTGACCTCAAGTGATGTGCCCACCTCAGCCTCCCAAAGTGCTGGGATTACAGGCATGAGCCATGTTTTATTTCTTTTCTTAAAAAAACTCAAAGTTAATATAATTTAATTTTAATAGTCATTATTTGTGGGGTTGCCAGAATCTAGTGTATGTTATAATGTAATATGAAATCTCTACATTTGTGGTTTTCTCAAAGGCTACCTTTTTGCTCAGAAGATTTGTAGAACATTTCAGAGCCCAGTCATGGCTCATGCTTGTAATCTCAGCACTTTGGGAGGCGAAGGCAGGAGGATCACTTGAGCCCAGGAGTTGAAGATCATCTTGGGCAACTGTATTAGTCCTGTCTCATGCTGCTAATAAAGACATACCCGAGACTGGGTAATTTAGAAAGGAAAGAGGTTTAATTGACTCACAGTTCAGCATAGCTGGGGAGGCCTTAGGAAAGTTACAATCATGGTGGAAGGGGAAGCAAACATGTCCATATTCACATGGCGGCAGCAAGGAGAACTGCCAAGTGATAGGAAGAAAAGTCCCTTATAAAACCGTCAGATCTTGTGAGGACTCGCTCACTATCACGAGAACAGCATGAGGGTAACCACCCCCATGATTCAATTACCTCCCACCAGCTCCCTCCTACAACATGCAGGGTTTATGGGAACTATAGTTCGAGATGAGATTTGGCTGGGGACACAGCCAAACCATATCAGCAACATAGCGAGACCCCCATCTCTACAAAAAATAAAAAAAATTGCCTAGGTGTGGTGTCTCACACCTGTGTCCCCAAACTACTTGGGAGGCTGAGGCAGGAGGACTCCTTGAGCCCAGGAGGTTGAGGCTGCAGTGAGCTGTGATCATGCCACTGTACTCCGGACTGGGCAACAGAGTGAAACTCTGTCTCAAAAAGAAAAAAAAAATTTCAGAAATTTCCAGAAGGCTTACATCTATATTTAGTATGGTTATCATTTTGAAAACCAGTCAATTGAGAAACTGAAGATGTAACTTACAAAGTAGGTGTGCTTTTTGTCTCAAAGTTTCCATCAAAATTCGGTCTCTTTTCTCTAATACTTTCAATCCTTGAGAACAGAGAAAGTCTGCAAATTAACTGGCTTAAAATATCAAACCCTAATATCATTAGTATGTCAAGATGTTTTAGTGTAGTCATCTTTATCATCAAATGTTGAGTTGATTGGTATTCCTTAATTTTTCCAGAGAATCAAATGAATAATTGTCTCTTCAGTTTCCCAAAATATATCTGCATACCAAGTTACATGTTCTATAGTTTTATTTAATGAATCATGTAATTAAAATCAGTCTGTTTTAATACTTGTATTTGCATGGCTATAAAATTTCTACTCTTGATGTTTTTATATGTAATTATTTCTAGGATCTGAAGAAGATGATGAAGTTGTGGCAATGATTAAGGAATTGTTAGATACTAGAATACGGTACGTGCTCTTCTCTCTACCCAAAATCAAGTGCTTTGGAGGCATTTTTCATAATAGCAATATAGTTTTAGTTGGCCATGAGATTAGAGTAGATTTTTTAAATAAGTGCAAGTTAATATAAACCACAACAGGTAACCATGACAATTGAATTTAAAGCCTATATCTTCTCTACATTTACTCAAAATTTTAAACCATCCAATATATTTAAACATATTCAATGAAGAAATGTATTCTTCACAGTCTCAATTTAGGTTTGATATTGTTATAATACCAAATTTCTTAAAAAGAAAAAAAAAAGACAATGTTTGAGAAGGTCGTAAAGAGAGAATGAGTACCTATTTTCAGGATGTTGCCCATAAAGAATAAATTTAAATGAGTGGAGAACAGCAGGCTTCTACTTTTGCTTGTAGCAGAACAACAGTCACGCTGAGAACTCCCAGAAAAGCTGGATAAAATACAATAAAAAGAATTTGTTTGAAGGCATTAAATAGCTGCCAGAGCAACTAAGATTTGAGGTGCCAAGATCCTGGAGAGAAGGGAAGCTCACTGAGTTTTCCCTTCAGGCATTTGCTGTTCCTTTCTATATAGCTAGGGTAGGAGAAGCAGGGCAGAGGGCAACTGCCAAGAATCAGAGAAACCATTGGGCCTTCAGAAAATTTGTTTAGATGGGAAGACAAAAATTAAAATTCTGGGGTTACCAGTGAAATCTTGATTTGAAGGACCAAGATCCTAGGGAGCAGGAAAGTTAAGAAAAGCCTATAGTTTTTTTTTGAGATGGAGTCTCGCTCTGTCACCCAGGCTGGAGTGCAATGGCACAATCTTGGCTCACTGTACCCTCGCCTCCTGTGTTCAAGCGATTCTCCTGCCTCAGCCTCCTGAGTAGCTGGGATTACAGGTGCGTGCCATCATGCCCAGCTAATTTTTGTATTTTTAGTAGAGACAGGGTTTCACCAGGTTGGCCAGGCTGGTCTCTAACTCCTGACCTTGTGATCTGCCCACCTCAGCCTCTTAAAGTGTTAGGATTGCAGGCATGAGCCACTGTGCCCAGCCAAGTAAACCTATAGTTTATAACAATGTATTGTATTGTATTCTTGAAAATTACAGCTGGGCATGGTGGCTTATGCCTGTAATCCCAGCACTTTGGAAGGCTGGATCACCTAAGGTCAGGAGTTCAAGACTAGCCTGCCCAACATGGTGAAACCCCATCTCTACCAAAAATACAAAAATTAGCCAGGTGTACCGAGTACCAGCTCAGCTAGAGAGATCCCCACCCAGGCAACACTGAAGGAAATGAGAGGCAGACACCTAGATAGAACAGCAAAGTGGGTCTGTGGGTGGGGGCACACAGCAGCCTTCCGAACTGAGAGCCTCAGGGGCTGACGGCATTCCAGGCTGAAGGCCTCCAGCAGATTCTGATCCACGTATTTATTCTCTCTGGAGAGGCGATTATTATTAACAGACAGGTGTTCTGTATTTTCTCATAACTCAAAAATATACCAAGTAGGCAGCTGTTGCCCGCTTACCACTGATTACAGACAAACTAAAAGGTATTCTCCACCAGGGAGCCCTGGGGGCAGAGTCAGATATCTCAAAGAGTTGTTGTAACTGGTGTATGATATTTATACATTGTTCTGCCACTTTGAAATGCCCCAAGTGGTTTTCCACTTGGAGTCGGGGGCGGCCAGGTTTTCCTTGCCATCGTTCTTCCCAGCAAACAATATATTCTATCATACACTCAGCATTCATCAATGTTCATAAACTTAATATTTCTCAGCACAGATGTGGTGGCACACTCCTATAATCCCAGCTACTTGGGAGACAGAGGCATGAGAATCACTTGAACCTGGGAGGTGGAGGTTGCAGTGAGCCGAGATTGTGTCACTGCACTCTAGAGTAAGACTCTGTCGCAAAAGAAGAAAAAAAAATAGTAATAATTAATTTAAAAATAAAGAAAAATAAGCCTAACACTCAGATTTTCTCCCATAAGGCACTTACTTATTTGTAGCTATGTAACAAAGGCTAAGAATTTAAAAAAAAAAAAAAAAAAAAGTACTTGGAAGGCAGAGCAGACTTTTGGCAGTTTTTGGTGCTGGGGTGGGGGATAAAAATTAGAGTTTAGGCTCTCTCAAGGAGGCTGGGTCTTAAGAAACATCCAAGCCTGGCTAGGCTTAGTGGCTCATGCCTGTTATCTGAGCATTTTGGGAGGCCAAAGTGGATGGATCACATTAAGGTCAGGAGTTTGAGACCAGCCTGGCCAACATGGTGAAACTCCATCTCTATGACAAATCCCAGCTACTCTGGTGGCTGAGGCAGGAGAATTGCTTGATCCAGAAGCAGAGGCAGAGGTTGCAGTGAGCCAAGGTCACGCCATTGAATTCCAGCCTGGTCACACCATTGAATTCCAGCCTGGGCGACAGAGAGTGAGTGTCTCAAAAAAAAAAAAAAAAAAAAAAAAAAAAAAAAAAATCCAAGCGATTGGGTAGGCGCTCCAGAGAACTTAA
>CAUYLG010031812.1:0-31462 GCA_963573385.1 Cacajao melanocephalus | reverse complement strand
ACATACATTTTTCTCAGTATCATATTACACCTATTCTAAAAGTGACCACACAATTGGAAGTAAATCGCTCTTCAGCAATTGCATAGCATTTCACAGACCTAAATGAAATATTGGTTGGCTGTTTGTTTGTTATTTTCTTCCCTTATTGCTTCCTGTCTCCGTTGCTAAGTATAATTATTGGCATAAAAGAGATCTTTAATACCTATTTTTAGATTGTATTCTAGCTTGAGCAAGAGAGCAAGTTTCTCATTCTCTCTCCCTCTTTTTCTTCCTCTTTCTTTCTCTCTTTCGTTCTTTTTTTCTTTCTTTTTCTCTTTCTGTCTTTCTTCTAAAAGAATAAAAAAATTAAAAAAAGAAAAAAAAGAAAAAAAAAAAGAAAACAGGCACACAGACCCGACAGGGTGCTCCTTCTTCCCCATATCAGCTTTCCTTAAGCAGAAAGCCACATCTCTCTGAATTTTCACTTTCGAAGCTATGCAGTGTCATCTCCTTCAATCTCCAGCTGACCTATCTGACCACACTTCTGGTTTGTTTAGGGCCTCTTTCACATGTGGGGCCCAGACATTTTTCTTATCTTTCATGCTCCCACTTTCTCCTTCATAGGACACTCACTGACTAATTTGCACATACACATCTAAACACCATGGGAAACCTCTGATGTGGCCAACCTAAAATGGTAAATACTGATAGGTACACTGATGCCTGGAATGGAGAAAAATCATTGCTTATTTAAAAAGTTTTCATTTGGCCAGTATATTTCCTTATAAACAATGTTTCTCAAAGTTTGGTCTGGACCACCTCAGTCAGAACCACAAGAAACTGAATCTCTGGGAGTTGGAACCAAGGCATCTACATATTTAACAAGCATGCTGAGTGATTTTGAGGCACACTGGAGTTTGAGAACTAGGGCTTAAGAATGAGACAGCGTTTCACCAATGTTGTTTTTCATTCTTTGCACATTTGCTGCTAATTAGAAACTGTGGCTCCTTCACCAAGCCTCATTAATCAACACCTTGGACAGCCTGACGTACCTCCCTGGCCTGAGCCCAGACAGCCCAAATAACCTTGAAGCAGTTTAAGATTCTTTACTTAAAGAAAAAAAGTTCTAGGGAACATTATCCAAATATCTAGACCTATGTTTTGAGAAGCCACTATTTCAAACATATAACCAGACCTGAGAGCTGCTATTACTTCTCTGCATTATCAGTCAGAATGCATTCCTTCTTCTATGAGAGATCTTCCTTTCTCAAAATCAAATTTCAAAACCACAGCACAAAAGCATAAGTGTCAACCTAAATGTTTCTGCCTTGCCTCTGCAGATTATCTGGCTTGTTTTTCTGCCCACTTCTCCATCTCCTTCCTTTCCTTAATAGGCTTAATTCTGCACTTCAACTCTTCTTACAATTCTTTTCTGTTGTCACTCTCCTGACAAAAGCATTTAGCGCAGCAGCCTCACAATGTTTTAACCCCCCAAACATAGGCAATGGCTCTCTCTGGTGTGGAAGCAAATTAGATACAGGTGTACCTGTCATTCTTTGGGTTATGTGAATTGTATGCTTTAGATACTGTTATCCTGTCGATCTATAAGGCAGGCACCAACAGACCACATCACCATAGAGGGATTGAGGGGAAGAAAAGGATTGCTATCAATCTATGAATCATCCCAGAAAGTATCAAAGGTGGGGGAATCCTAGGAACTTAAGCCTCCCATAGGGAGAGAAATAGGAAGTAAATAGGCATTGTGCCAAGCACTGTCCAAAGCTTCTGTTCTTTAAAGCTCTAAATTACCTGGTCTTCTTGGGGTTCAACAATTGTCCCTTTCTCCACCTTTAAGTCTAAATCTGAACTAGGGTTGACAAACAAGGACCTTGAGTCATTTGAGAAGTTTCAAAAGTGAAGTAGAGGTCTGTTCTTGCTGTTCTTGCTCATGGTAGGCCACTACCATATATCAAGAGATAAGATAGTGCCTGCCCATGTTGTTGGGAGGGACCTGAGAGGGAGCAAACCCAAGCAAATGACTGAAGAGCAATGACAGGAACTAAGATACAGGGGAAAACAAGTCAGACAAGGACGTTTTCTTCATGAATCCCTCAAACAGTTCACATTCTGGTGAAAAAAGACAGATAAGAAACAAATATTCAACATGCTGGGTGCTGGCAAGTACTCTAAAAATGAAGTGGAGTAAGAGTCCAGAATGATGGGGGTTGTTATTTGAGATATCAGGGAAAACACCTCTGCCATGTGATACTGGAGTAGAGACCTGAATGAAATGAGAGTGAGCCATCAGGCTAAGGGGAATAGTATTTTGGGCTGAAGAAACCACAAGGGCAAAGGCCTTGAGGTAGAAGTAAGCTTGGTATATTTGAGAGATGACAGCAGTTTGTAATAAACAGATTGATTGTAGAGGTGGTAAGAAGTGGTCACATTATGGACATATTTTTACTTCTCTGTGTGGCCTCCAGAGAAAAATGAGAATATCTATTTCTCAGGGTCACACACACATGTCATAGAGTATTGAGTCTAGCTGAAACACAGGGATTAAATAATGTCAGTTACTTACATCCATCCCCACTTCCCTCAATGACTCTTAATTAATCTAACAGGTGACAATTTGTTCAAAATAATAATAGCAGGCATGTGTTCAGGAACCAGAGCTTATACATAAATAAAATGAATGACATCAGTGTTATAAGGGACTGAAGGGAGGAATAAGAAATAATCTGCTATATTTTTACTACATGGGAAGTGATACATATTATTGGAAAGAGGACTTAGAATACTTCTTTTTCTTTTTTTTTACTTTAGGATGTACAATTATTTGACCCCTGTTGTGCTATCAAATACTATATTTTATTCATTTTTTAACTATTTTTGTACACATTGACCATCCCCACCTTCCCCTTGTTCCCCACTGCCCTTCCAAGCCTCTGTTAAGAATCTTCCTATTCGCTATCTCCTTGAGTTCAATTGTTTTAATTTTTAGATTCCACAAATAATTGAGAACATGTGATGTTTGTCTTTTGTGCCTAGCATATGTCACTTAACACAATGACCTCAGTTCTATCCATATTGTTGTAAATGACAGGATCTCATTCTTTTTTTAGGGCTAAATAGTATTCTGTTGTATATAAGTGCTACACTTTCTTTATCCATTCATCTGTTGATGGTCACTGGCTGCTTCCAAACTTTGGCTAATGTGAACACTGCTGCAATTCGCAAAGGAGTAAAGATGTCTTCAACATACTGATTTTTCTTTCTTCTGGGTATATACTCAGCAATGGGGTTGCTGAATCCTATGATATCTCTATTTGTAGTTTTTTGAAGAACCTTCATACTGTTCTCCATAGTGGTTATACTAATTTACATTCCCACTAACACTGTATGAGGGATTTCTTTTCTTTGCTTTGCTTTTTATTATACTTTAAGTTCTGGGGCACACATGCCGATCATGCAGGTTTGTTATATAGATATACAGGTGCCATGGTGGTTTGCTGTATCCATCCCCCCGTCATCTGCATTAGGGATTTCTCCTAATGTTGTCCCTCCTGAATCCTCCCAGCACCTGCTAAACCTCCCCTAGCCCCCCGCCCCTGAGAGGCCCCAGTGTGTGATGTCCTCCTCCCTGTGTCCATGTGTTCTCATTGTTCAAAACCCGCCTATGAGTGAAAATGTGGTGTTTGGTTTTCTGTTCTTCTGTCAGTTTGCTGAGAATTATGGTTTCAAGCTTCATCCATGTCCCTGCAAAGGACATGAACTCATTCTTTTTTATGGCTACATAGTATCCCACGGTGTATATGTGCCACATTTTCTTTATCCAGTCTATCATCGATGGGCATTTGGGTTGGTTCCAAGTCTCCATTATTTTAAACAGTGCCGCAATGAACATACGTGTGCATATGTCTTCATAATTGAATGTTTTATAAACCTTTTGGTATATACCTAGTAATGGGATTGCTGAATCAAATGGAATTTCTATTTCTAGATCCTTGAGGAATCTCCACACTGTCTTCCACAATGGTTGAACTAATTTACACTCCCACCAACAGTGTAACAGCATTCCTATTTGTCTACATCCTCTCCAGCATCTGTTGTCTCCAGATTTTTTGATGATTGCCATTCTAACTGGTGTGAGATGGTATCTCAATGTGGTTTTGATCTGCATTTCTCTAATGACCAGTGATGATGAGCTTTTTTGCATGTTTGTTGGCTGCATAAATGTCTTCTTTTGAGAAGTGTATGTTCAGATCCTTCACCCACTTTTTGATGGAGTTGCTTGTTTTTTTCTTGTAAATTTTTAAAATTTCTTTGTAGATTCTGGTTATTAGCTCTTTGCCAGATGGGTAGATTGCAAAATGTTTTTACCATTCTGTTGGTTGCCAGTTCAATCTGATATTTGTTTCTTTCACTGTGCAGAAGCTCTTATGTTTATTTAGATCCCATTTGTCTCTTTTGACTTTTATTGCCAATGCTTTTGGTGTTTTAGTCATGAAGTCCTTGCCTATGCCTATGTCCTGAATGGTATTGCCTATGTTTTCTTCTAGTGTTTTTATGGTGTTAGGTCTTATGTTTAAATCTTTAATCTACCTGGAGTTAAATTTTGTATAAGGTTTCAGCTTTTTGCTGCATATGGCCAGCCAGTTTTTCCAACACCATTTATTAAATAGGGAGTCCTTTCCCCATTGCTTGTTTTTGTCAGGTTTGTCAAAGATCATGTTGCAGACTCAATGACAACCACTTTTAAAGAGTTTAAGAACTATAATTTGTATACCTAAAGTATGGAGAAAATGCAATCATACAAAATGTGCAATTAAAACCAGAGTGAAAGGCAAAAACACAAAGAACAAGATCAATAAAGAGAAAACAGTAGCAAAAATGATAAGTATAAATCTACCTATATTAATAGTCACTTAAAATGTCAATGATCTAAGTATACCAATTGTAATACAGAGACTATCAGAGTGGATTTAAAACATAAGATTCAGTTATATGTTGTTAAAGCCACAAAAAGATAAAAAGTAAAGGTATGAAGAAAGATATACTATGCTAACACTCATAAAAGAAAATTGAAGTAGTTATATTAAGTTCTGACAAAGGAGACTTGATAGTAAAGAAAATTATCAGGGTAAGAGAATAATTATATGATGATAAACAGGTTAATTTTTCAAGAAGACATAACAATTATGCTTAGCAAGAGGGCATCAAAATATGTAAAGCAAAAACTGACAGAACTGCAAGGAGAAATAGATGAATCCAGTATTTTTATTGCAAATTTCAACACCCCTCTATCAGTAATTGACAGATCCAGCAAAGAGAAGATCTGTAAGGACACAGTTGAACTGAAGAGCATCATCAATCAACTGGATCTTAGTGACATTGATAGAGCATTCAACCAGCAACAACAGCATACACATTCTTTTCAAACACACATGAAACAATCACCAAGGCAGACCACATTCTAGGAAAAAAATGTACATTAAAAATTAGAGACAAAAGAAAAAAAACACTAAGATTTGATTAATAAATTGAGTAAAGTTTCAGGGCACTAAATTAATGTATATGAATCAGTAGCATTTCTATACAATAACAATGATCTAGCTAAGAACAAAATCAAGAAGGCAACTCCATTTATAACAGCTACAAAAAGATAAAACATCTAGAAAAAAATGTATTTAGGTGGCTCCACCATGATGGCCAAATAAGAACAGCTCCAGAGCACAGTTCCCAGTGAGAGCGATGCAGCAGGAGAGTGATTGCTGCATTTCCAACTGAGATACCAGGTGCATCCCAATGGGACTGGTTGGACAGTGAGTGTAGCCCAAAGAGGGTGAGCCAAGGCAGGGTGGGGCACTGCCTCACCCAGGAAGTGCAGCAGACTGGAGGAAACCCCCTCCTACCCAACGGAGGCCATCATGGGCTTTTCCAGCCACTCTGGCACTCCTGTTCAGATACTGCACCTCTTCCACAGTGTTTACAGCCCACAGACCAGGAGATTCCCACTGGCAGACAAGCACCATGGGATTCCAGCACAAAAGCCTGCACAAATCTGGGCAGCAATTTTAACTGCTGCTTGGAACACCTGCGAGACAGAGCTGCACATTCCCCTGAAAAACAGGGGGCTGAAGGCAGGGAGCCAGGTGATCCAGTTTGATGAGTCCCACCCCCACAAAGACCAGCAATCTGAAATGCACTGGCTTGAGAGTTTCACAGCCAGCTCAGCAGTTTGAACTCAACCTGGGACTGTCAAGCTCTGTGGGGAGAAAGGCATCCACTGTTACTGAGGCAGTCCGCCATTACCAAGGCACTCCATCATTACTGAGGCAATCCAACATTATGGAGGCAGTCTGCCATTACTGAGGCAGTCTGCCATTACTGAGGCAGTTCTAACCTTACCTGTGTAAAAAAAAAACTGCAAGGACATTTACACAGTAGCTAGACAAAGCCTGCAATAGCAGCTCAGCAATGCCTCTGCAGGCAGACTGTGACTAGACTCCCTCCTTGCTGGGTGGAGCATCTATGAAAAAAGGCAGCGGCACATCAGGAACTTATAAATAAATCCCCACCTTCCCAGGACAGAGCACCTGGGAAAAGAGGTGGTTGTTAGTTCTGCTGCAGCAGACTTAAACGTCTCTGCCTAGCAGCTCAGAATGGAACAACAGAACTCCCAGCACAGCACTTGAGCTGACAAGGGATAGACTGCCTCCTCAAGTGGCTCCCTGACCCCCATATATCCAAAGAGGCACCTCATAAAGGAGAGCTCTGGCTGAAATCTGGTGGGTACTCTTCTGGCACAAAGATACCAGAAGAAGGAACAGACAGCAACCCACACTGTTCTGCAGCCCCTACAGGTGATTCCCAGGCAAGCAAGGTCTGGAGTGGACCCCCAGCAGTCCTGCAGCAGAGATCCCTGACTGTTAGAAAAAAAACCCCAAAACAAAAAGAAATAGCTTCCACATCAACAGAAAGGATGTCCACTCAGAGACTTCATCTGAAAGTCACCAACTTCAAAGACCAAAGATAGATAAATCCATGAAGAGGGAAAGAAACCAATGAACAAAGGATGAAATCACCAAAAACCAGAATGCCTCTCCCCCAACTCCTCACCAGCATGGAAACAAAACTGGATGGAGAATGACTTTGATGAATTGACAGAAGCAGACTTCAGAAGGTGGGTAATAACAAACTACTCTGAGCTAAAGGAACATGTTCTAACCCAATGCAAAGAAACTAAGAACCTTAAAAAAAGGTTAGATGAAATGCTAACTAGAATAACCAGCTTACAGAAGAACATAAAGTACTTAATGGAGCTGAAAAATACAGCACAAGATCTTTGAGAAGTGTACACAAATTTCAATAGCCAAATCAATCAAGGACAAGAAAGGATATCAGAGATTGAAGACCAACACAATTATATAAAACAGAAGGCAAGATTAGCAAAAAAAGAGTAAAAAGAAATATGGGATTATGTGAAAAGACCTAATCTATATTTGATCACTGTACTTGAATATGACAGGGAGAATAAATCCAAGCTGGAAAACACTCTTCAGGATATTATCCAGGATAATATCCCCACCCTGGCAAGGCAAGCCAACATTCAAATTCAGGAAATATAAAGAAAACCACAAAGATATTCCTCAAGAAAAGCAACCCCAAGGCACACAACTGTCAGATTCACCAGGGTTGAAATGAAGGAAAAATGCCAAGGGCAGCCAGAGAGAAAGGTCAGTTTGCCCACAAGGGGAAGCCCATCAGACTCACAGTAGATCTCTCAGCAGAAACCCTACAGGCCAAAAGAGAGTGGAGGCCAATATTCAACACTCTAAAAGAAAAGAACTTTCAACCCAGAATTTCATATCCAGCCAAACTAAGCCTCACAAATGAAGGAGAAATAAAATCCTTTACAAACAAGCAATTACTGAAAGATTTCATCACCACCAGGCCTGCCTTGCAAGAGCTCCTGAAGGAAGCACTAAACATGGAAAGGAACAAGCAGCCACTGCAAAAATGTGCCAAATGGTAAAGACCAAAGATGCAATGAGGAAACTGTGTCAACTAACAGGTAAAACAACTAGCTATTATCAGAATGGCAGGATCAAATTCATACATGGCAATATTAACTTTAAATGTAAATGGGCTAAATGCCCCAATCAAAAGACACAAAGAGGCAAATTGGATAAAAAGCCAAGACCCATTGATGTGCTGTATTCAGGAGACCCATCTTATGTGCAATGACCCACATAGACTCAAAATAAAGGGATGGAGGAAGATTTACCAAGCCAATAGAGAGAGAGAGAAAAAAAAAAAAAAACAACAGGGGTTGCAATCCTAGTTTCTGATAAAATAAACTTTAAACCAACAAAGATCAAAAACAAAGAAGGGCATTACATAATGGTAAGAGGATCAATGCATCAAGAAGACCTAACTATCCTAAATATATATGCACCCAATACAGGAACACCCAGATACATAAAGGAAGTTCTTAATGCCCTACAAAGAGACTTAGACTCCTGCACAATAACAGTGGGAGACTTTAACACTCCACTGTCAATATTAGAAGATCAATGAGACAGAAAATTAACAAGGAAATACAGGATTTGAACTCAGATCTGAACCAAGTGGACCTAATAGACATCTACAGAACTCTCCACTCCAAATCCACAAAATATACATTCTTCTCAGCACCACATCCCACTTACTCTAAAATTGACCACATAATTGAAACTTGACCACTCCTCAGCAAATGGAAAAGATCAAAAGTCATAACAACCAGTCTGTCAGACAACAGTGATATCAAATTAGAACTCAGGATTAAGAAACTCACTCAAAACTTCACAACTACGTAGAAACTGAACAACATGTTCCTGAATGATTACTGGATAAATAATGAAATGAAGACAGAAATAAAGATGTTGTTTGAAACCAATGAGAATGAAGACACAACATACCAGAATCTCTGGGACATGGTTAAAGTAGTGTCTACAGGGAAATTTATAGCACTAAATGCCCATATTAGAAGGAAGGAAATATCTAAAATTGACACCCTATTGTCAAAATTAAAAGAGCTAGAGGAGCAAGATCAAACAAATTCAAAAGCTAGGAGAAGACAGAAAATAAGGTCAGAGCAGAACTAAAAGATAGAGACACAAAACACCCTTCCAAAAATCAATAAATCTATCAGCTACTTTTTTGAAAAGATCAACAAAATAGATAGACCGCTAGCCAGACTAACAAAAAAGAAAAGAGAGAAGAATTGAATAAATGCAATAAAAAATGATAAAGGGGATATCAACACTGACTCCACAGAAATACAAACTACTATCAGAGATTACTACAAACAACTCTATGCACATAAACCAGTAAGTCCAGAAGAAATGGATAAATTCCTGGACTCTTACAACCTCCTAAGACTAAACCAGAAAGAAGTTGAATCCCTGACTAGACCAAAAACAAGATCTGAAGTAGAGGCAGCAATAACCTACCAACCAAAAAATTCCAGGTTTAGACAGGTTCACAGCCGAATTCTACCAGATATACAAAGAGAACCTGGTACCATTCCTTCTGCAATTATACCAAACAATACAAAAAGAGGGAGTCCTCTCTAACTCATTTTATGAGACCAACATTATCGTGATACAAAAACCTGGCAGAGATACAACCAAAAAAGAAAATTTCTGGCCAATATCCATGATGAACATCAATGCAAAAATCTTCAATAAAATACTGGCAAACTAAATGCAACAGCACATCAAAAAGCTTAGCCATCATGATCAAGTAGGCAACCCGGGGATGCAAGGCTGGTTCAACATATGCAAATCTATAAATGTAATCCATCACATAAACAGAACCAAAGAGAAAAACCATGTGATTATAGTAATAGATTCAGAGAAGGCCTTTGACAAAATTCAACAGCTCTTTAAGCTACAAACTCTCAATAAACTAGGTATTGATGGAACACATCTCAAAATAATAAAAGCTATTTATGACAAACCCACAGCCAATATCATATTAAATGGGCAAAAACTGGAGGCATTCTTTTTGAAAACTGGCAATAGACAAGGGTACCCTCTTTCACAATTCCTATTCAACATAGTATTGGAAGTTCTAGCCAGAGCAATCAGGCAAGAAAAAGAAATGAAGGGTATTCAATTAGGAAAGGAAGAAGTCAAATTGTCTCTATTTTCAGATGACATGATTGTATATTTAGAAGACCCCATTGTCTCAACCCAAAATCTTCTTAAGATGATTAGCAACTTCAGCAAAGTCTCAGGATAGAAAACTAACATGCAAAAATTACAAGCATTCCTATACACCAGTAACAGACAAACAGTCAAATCATGAGCAAACTCCCATTCACAATTGCTACAGAGAGAATAAAATACCTAGGAATACAACTAACAAAGGACATGAAGGACCTCTTCAAGGAGAACTACAAACCACTACTCAAGTAAATAAAGGAAGACACAAACAGATGAAAAAACATTTCATGCTCATGGTTAGGAAGAACCAATATCATGAAAATGGCCATATTACCCAAAGTAATTTATAGATTTAATGCTATCCCCATCAAACTGGTATTGATCTTCTCCACAGAACTGGAAAAAAAACAGGTTAAAGTTCATAAAAAACCAAAAAGGAGCTGGCATAGTCAAGCAATCCTGAGCAAAAGGAACAAAGCTGGAGGCATTATGTTACCTGACTTCAAACTATATTACAAGGCTACAGTAATCAAAACCACATGGTACTGGTACCAAAATAGAAATGTAGACCAATGGAAAAGAACAGAGGCCTCAGAAGTAATGCCACACATCTACAACCATCTGATCTTTGACAAAGCTGGCAAAAACAAGCAATAGGGAAAGGATTCCCTATTTAATAAATGGTGTTGGGAAAACTGGCTAGCCATGTGCAGAAAGCTGAAACTGGATCCCTTCCTGACATCTTATACAAAAATTAACTCCAGATGGATTAAAGATTTAAACATGAAACCTAACACTGTAAAAACCTTAAAAGAAAATCTAGGCAATAACATTCAGGACATAGGCATCAGCAAGGACTTCATGACTAAAACACCAAAAACAAAGGCAACAAAACCCAAAACAGACAAACGGGATCTAATTAAACTTAAGAGCTTCTGCACAGCAAAAGAAACAATTATCAGAGTGAACTGGCAACCAACAGAATGGGAAAAAAGTTTTTGCAATCTACCCATCTGGCAGAGGGCTATTAACCAGAATCTACAAAGAACTAAAATAAATTTACAAGAAATAAACAACCCCATCAAAAAGTGGGCAAAGAATGTGAACAGACACTATTTAAAAGAAGACATTTATGCAACCAACAAACATATGAAAAAATGCTTATCATCGTTGGTCATTAGAGAAATGCAAATCAAAACCATATTGAGATACTATCTCATGCCAGTTTGAATGGTGATGATTTAAAAATGTAGAGACAACAGATGCTGGAGAGGATGTGGAGAAATAGGAATGCTGTTACACTGTTGGTGGGAGTGTAAATCAGTTCAACCATTATGGAAGACAGTATGGCAATTCCTCAAGGATCTAGAAATAGAAATACCATTTGACCCAGCAATCCCATTATTGGGTATATACCAAAAGGATCATAAAACATTCAATTATGAAGACATATGCACATGTATGTTCATTGTGACACTGTTTACAATAGCAAGGACTTCGAACCAACCCAAAGGCCTATCAAAGATAGACTGGATAAAAAGAATGTGGCACATACATACCATGGAATACTATGCAGCCATAAAAAAGGATGAGTTCATGTCCTTTGCAGGGACATGGATGATGCTGGAAATCATCATTCTTAGTAAACTGACAGAAGAACAGAAAACCAAACACCACATGTTTTCACTTATAAGTGGATGTTAAACAATGAGAACACATGGACACAGGGAGAGGAACATCACAGACAGGGGCCTGTGGGGACGAGGGGGCTAGGGGAGGAATAGCAGGGTGGTGGGGGATTCAGGAGGGATAACATTAGGAGAAATACCTAATGTAGATGACATGGGGATGGATGCACCAAACCACCATGGCACGTGTATATCTATCTAATGAACCTGCACAATCTGCATATGTACCCCAGAACTTAAAGTATAATAAAAAAAAATAAAAAAAGTGTGTAAAAGATATGAATAGACATTTCTCAAAAGAAGATGTGCAACAACATAGGTATCCATCAACAGATGAATGCATTTAAAAAATGTGGTAAATATACTCAATGGAGTATTATTCAGTCATAACAAAGAATGAGATGCTGTCATTTCCAACAACATGGAACTGGAGGTCATTTTGTTAAGCAAAATAAACCAGGCATAAAAAGACAAAATTTGAATGTTGTCATTCGTTTGTGGAAGCTAAAAATTAAACCAATTGAACAAATGGAGTTAAAGATTATAATGATTATCAGAAACTGGGAAGGATTTTGGATCATGGGGGATGCAGATGAGAATGGTTAATGGGTACAAAATCATGTTAGAAAGAATAAATAAAATCTAGTATTTGATTGTACAACAGGGTGACCATAGTTAATAATTTAATTGTACAGTTTAAGATAACTAAAAAAGGATAATTGGATGGTTTGTAACACAAATTATGAATACATTGTGTGTTGGATACCCCACTTACCTTGATGTGATTATTACAGGTTGTATGCCTTCATCACAGTATCTCATATACTCCATATACTCCATAAGTATATACACTTACTATGTACTCACAGAAAACAAAATTTTTTTAAATTAGACATGCAAATAGCCAACAGTCAAACAAAAAAATACTAACATCACTAGTCATCAGATAAATCCAAATTAAAACCACAAAGAGATAGCATGTTACACCAGTTAGAATGGCTGTTAATAAAAAGACAAAAAATAACAGATATTAGCAAGGATGCAGAGAAAAGGAAAGGCTTATACATTTTTCTTGGGAATGTAAATTAATATAACCTCTATGGAAAACAGTATGGAGATGTTGCAAAGAAAAAGAACTACCAGGATCCAGTAATCTCATTACTGGGTAACTACCAAAAGAAAAAAAAAATTATATCAAAAAGATATTTTCATCCATATGTTTTTCACAACACTATTCACAATAGAGAAGATATGGAATCAACCTAAGTGTCCATCAACAGATGCCTAGTCAAAAAAAAATTGTGGCATATATACAAAATGGAATAATAGCTACAAAAGAATGTAATCATGTCTTTTACAGCAACATGAAGCTGGAGGCCATTATCTTCAGGGAAACAAGTCAGATACAGAAAAACAAATACTACATGTTTTCACTTATAAACAGGAGTTAAATAATATATGCATATAAACTTAGATGGGATGATTGACAACGAAGATGCAAAAAGGTGAAGGAGTGGGAGGGGTGGATGATGAAAAATTATTTAATGGATACAATACATTATTCAGATGATGGTTTCTCTAAAAGCCCTGACTTCACAAATATGCAATTTGTGCATGTAGCAACATTACACTAGCATCTCATAAATTTATACAAATAAAACTAGTTGAAATATAGATCAAAGTATGCATTTAGACAACAACTGAATTAAACTAGAAATTAATAACAGAAACATAGGTAGAGAAATCTCAAAATACAACAACATTAAACAACAAACTTCTAAATAATACATGGACATGGGCTGAAGAAGAAGTCTCAAAAAAATAAAAAATAATTCAATCTAAATGAAAATGAAGATACAACTAGTCAAAATTTGCAAGGTGAATTTAAAGCAACACTTAGAGGGAAATTTATAGCAATGAATGTATAAACTAGAAAAGAAAGATGCAAATCAATTATCTATGCTTCCCACCTTAGCAAAAAGAAGAGCTTAGAAAAATAAGAGCTAAATAAGTTCAAAAAAAGTGTAAAAAAACAAAAATAAAAACTACAGCTAAAATTAGAAAAATTGAAATAGGAAATTAATAGAAAAAATAAATAAAATCCAAAGGTGGTTCTTTGAGAAATATCAATAAATTCGGTAAGTCTCTAATCAGGCTAGAAAAGACACAAATCACTAATATGAGAAAATGATAGAGGAGATATAACTACAATTTCTATAGACATTAAAAGGATATCGAAAATAAAAACAACTCTATGCTCACAAATTTGAAAAGTTAGATAAAATTATCCAATTCCTTACATTGTACCTTTCATCAAAACTCACACAAGAGAAAGAGCTAATTTCAGTAGGCCTGTATTTACTAAAAATTAAATCAATAGTTAATTACTTTCAGAAACAAAAACAAAACACCAGGCCCAGATGGGTTCACTGGTAATTTTGTGAGGAAAGGTTGGGACAGCGTCTTATTATTTTGCCCAGTTTATCATCAAATTTCTGGGCTTCTGCCTCAGCCTCCTGAGTATGTGGAACTACAGGCATGTGCTACCTCATCCATCAATTCACTGGTAAATTTGACCAAATATTCAATGAAGAAATTATACCAGTTCTCTACAATTTCTACCAAAAAAGTAGAAGCAGACGGAATACTTCATAACTCACTCTATAAGGCCAGCATTACCCTACTGCCCAAACCGGAAAAATACATTATAAGACAGAAAAACAAGTCCAATATCTCTCATAAACATAAGTGCAAAAATCCTAAAAAAAAAAGTGCAAATTGAATCAAACAATTTATAAAAAGAATTATATACCTCGACCAAGTGAAATTTATTTCAAGTATGCAAACAGGTTCAAAATTCAAAAATCAATTAATATAGTCTAGTATATCAAAAGGCTAAATAAGATAAAAGCAGACGTTGAAAATGTTTTTGACAAACTCCAACTTCTGTCTGTAATAAAAACTCTCAGCAAAATATAAATGGGGGAACTTTCTTGCTGAGAATAGAACATGTACAAAAACCCTATAGCCAGCATCCAGCATTATACTTAATGGTGAGGATCTAAATGCCTTCCCAATAGGATCAGGAACAGTGAAGCAAAATGGCAGAATAGAAGGCTCCACCAATTGCACCCCACACCCCCTCAAGGTCACCAATTTAACAACTATCTATACAGAAAAATAAATAAATAAATAAATAAATAAATCAAAATAACCTTCATAATAACCAAAAATTAGGTTCAGTTGCATGTTTGCCGAGAGCATCCCTGGGCTCTTGGGGAGGCAGAACACAGTGTAAGGTATTGAACTCAGAGCTGTTCTGCCAGGCCAAAGTCTGCAGATGCCAAGCCCATAGAGGGAACATTTAAACCAGCCCTAGCCAGAGAAGAATCATCAATCCTAGTGGTCAGAACTTGAGTTCCTGCAGACCTTGCCACCGCAGGCTAAAATGCTTTGTGATCTAAATAAACTTGAAAGGCAATCTAGGCCATAAAGACTGCAACCCATGTGAGAGTTATTGTGCTGAACTAGGCCAAGATACAGTGGACTGGGGAGACGTGACGTACTGAGACACCAGCTGGGGCTGTTAAGGGAGTGCTGACATCACCCCTCCCCTAACCCCAGGCTACAAAGCTCCCAGCTCCAAAAAAGACCCCTGCCTTCCACTTAAGGAGAGGGAAAAGTGGGGAGGACATTGTCTTTCTACATGACAATTCTAGACCCTAGCCAAGAAGAAAACCTGCTGCCTTGAAGAGAAGGACCCTGTCCTGGCAGGATTCATCACTTGATAACTAAAGAACCCTTGAGCCCTGAATAACCAGAAGCAATACCCAGGTACTATGTTGAGGGCATTGGTGAGCCTCTAAGAACTGCTGACTTCAGGTGAGCCATGGCAAATTATCAGCTGTGGTGGCTATGGGGAGAAACTCCCTCTGCTTGAGAAAAGTAGAGGGAAAAGTAAAGGGAACTTTATCTTGTACCATAGGTACCAGCACAGCGAAAGGTGGATAGAGCACCAAGCAGACTCTTGGGGTCCCTGATTCCATGGACTTGATACATGGACAGCATCTCTGGATCTGCCTTAGGCCAGTGGGGATCCCAGTGCCCTGAAGCGTGAGTCCCAGGCCAGGCAATATTCACCACAAACTGACTTACGAGCCCTTGGAACTTAAGAAAACATCAGCAGTAGTCTGGTAGTACTCCCCTTGGGCTGTGATGGTGGTGGCTACAGGGTGAGACTCCTCTGCCTTTGAAAAGGGGAAAAAAGAGTGAGAAGAACTGTCTTGTGGTTTAAGTGCCAGCTCAGCTACAGTACAGTAGAACACCAGATAGATCTCTAAAATATTTAACCCCAGTTCCTGACTCCTGGATAGCACCTCTGGCCTATCCTGAAGCCTGGGGGAATCTTTTCACTCTGAAATAAAGGACACAGTCAAAGATGGCTTTGCCACATACTAATTGTATGGCCCTAGGGCCTTGAGTGAACATAGGCAGTATAGCTAGGAAGTAGTTACAGCAGGTCTTGGGCAAGAACTACTGCTGCGCTGGATTCAGGTCTGATCCAGCACAGTCATAGTGGTGGTGGTCACAGGAGTACTTGTGCCACTCCACCCTCAGGTTTTGGTGGCTCAGAACACAGAGAGAAACTTTTTATTAGTCCATTCTCATACTACTATAAAAAAACTACCTGTGACTGGGTAATTTATGAAGAAAAGAGGTTTATTTGACTTACAGTTCTGCAGACTTAACAGAAAGCAAGACTGAGAGGCCTCAGGAAACCTACACTTACGGAAGAAGGGAAAGGGGAAGCAAGCATGTCTTACCATAGTGAAATAGGAGAGAGCAAGTGAAGGAAGAAGTGCCACAGACTTTCAAACAACCGAATCTCCTAACAACTCACTCACTATTATAAGAACAGCAAGGGGAACATCCACTCCCATGATTCAATCACCTCCCACTAGGTCCCTCCACCAAAACATCCAGGATTACAATCCAAGATGATATTTGGGTTGGGGCACAGAGCCAAACCATATTGTTCTTCCCCTGGCTCCTCCCAAATCTCATGTCCTTCTCACAGTTTGAAGCAATCATGCCTTCCCAACAGTCCCTTAAAGTCTTAACTCATTTCAGCATTAACTCAAAAGTCCAAGTCCACAGTCTCATCTGAAACAAGACTAGTTCCTTAAACCTGTGACCCTGTAAAATCAAACACAAGTTAGTTACTCCCAAAATATAGTGGAGGTACACACATTGGGTAATGCTCCCATTTTAAATGAAAAAAAAAAAAAAGGCAAAACAAAGGGGCTTCAGGCCCCATGCAATTTTGAAACCCAGCAAGGCAGCCATTAAGTCATTAAACCTTAAGCCTCCAAAATAATCTCCTTTGACTCTTATGTCTCACATCCAGGGCAGGCTGATGCAAAGAGTGGGCTATCAAGGCCTTGGGCAGCTCTGCCCTTGTGGCTTTGCAGGGTAGAGTCCCACCTCCATGCTGGCTTCTTTCAAGGGCTGGCTCTGAGTGCCTGTGGCTTTTCCAGGTGCATAGTACATGCTGTTGATGGATCTACCATTCTGAGGTCTGGAGGACAGTGGTCCTCTTCTCATAGCTCCACTAAGAAGTGCCCCAGTGGGAACTCTATGTGGGGGCTCGAACCCCATGTTTCCCCTCTGCACTGCCTGATATGGTTTGGATGTGTTCCCACCCAAATCACATCTTGAATTGTACCTAGCATAATTCCCACATGTTGTGGGAGGGACCTGCTGGGGGATAATTGAATCATGGGGGCAGTCTTTCCCATACTGTTCTTGTGGTAGTGAATAAGTCTCATGAGATCTGATGATTTTATGAAGTGTTTCCCTTTTCACTTGATTCTCATTTTATTTCTTGCCTGCCACCATGTAAAATGTACCTTTCACCTTCCACCATGATTGAGAGGCATCTCCAGCCATGTGGAATTGTGAGTCCATTAAACCTTTTTTTCTTCATAAATTACTCAGTCTCAGATATATCTTTATAAGCAGCATGAAAATGGACTGATACACTGCCCTAGTAAAGGTTCTCCATGAGGGCTCCATCCCAGAAGTAGATTTTTGCATGGACATCCAGGCATTTCCATACATACTCTGAAGTCTAGGCAGAGGCTCCCAAAGCTCAACTTCTGACTTCTGAGCACCTTCAGGCCTAACACCAAGTGGAAGTCTCCAAGACTTGCTGCTTGCACCTGTGAAGCAATGGCCCAATGTTTACCTTGGCCAATTTTAGCCATGCTGGAGCTGGAGTGACTGGGATACAGGGTGCCATGTCCTGAGGCTACACAGAACAACAGGGCCCAGTGCTTGGCCCACAAAACTATCTTTCCCTTTGAGGCCTCCTAGGCCTCTGGGCCAGTGCTAAGCAGCAAAGCATTCAACATATAACTTGGGTACTCTTAAAAGCAATCAGTTTACTCATTCACAAAGATAGGATTTAAAATTTAAACTTATATTTAAAGGGACACACAGCCAAACCATATCAGACTCTGTTTGGGAGAATGTAAGGGAAGAGAAAAAGAGTCTCTGCCTGGTAATCCAGAGAATTCTTCTGGATCTGGTCCAAGACCTTTAAGGCAGTATCCCTATGAGTCAATAAGAACCGTAGTGTTACTGGGATTGGGTGGCTCCTAAAGCAGATACAGCTTAGATCACAACACCCATGTCCTTTTGAATGTCTAGAAAGCCTTCTCAAGAAGGACAGTTACAAACAAGCCCACTCAGGCCAGGCATGGTGGCTCATGCCTGTAATCCCAGCACTTTGGGAGGCCAAGGCAGGTGAATCATAAGGTCAGGAGCTCTAGATCGGCCTGGCCAACATGGTGAAATCCCATCTCTACTAAAAATACAACAATTAGCTGGGCATGGTGGCACACACCTGTAATCCCAGCTACTCAGGAGGCTGAGGCAGGAGAATTGCTTGAACCTGAGAAAGGCTGCAGTGAGCCAAAATTGTGCCCCTACACTCCAGCCTGGGCTACAGAGTAAGATTCTGTCTCAAGAAGAAGAAAAAAAGCCCACTCAGTGAGGACTACAATAAATGCCTAACTCTTCGATGCCCAGACACCAAACAACATCTGCTAGCACCAATACCATCCAGGAAAAACATGACCTTACCAAATGAACTAAATAAGCCACCAGGAAGCAATCTTGAAGAAACAGAGATATGTGACTTTTCAGACAAAGAATTCAGAATAACTGCATTGAGGAAACACAAAGAAATTCACAAAAACACAAAGAAGGAATTCAGAATTCTATCAGATAAATTTAACAAATAAATTGAAATAATTACAAAGACTCAAGCAAAAATTCTAGAGCTGAGAAATGCAAGTGGCATAGTGAAGAATGCATCAGAGTCTTTTAATAGCAGAATTAATCAAGCAGAAAAATTAGTGAGCTGGAAGACAGGCTATTTGAAAATACAGTCAGAAGTGACAAAACAAGAAAGAATAAAAAAACAATGAAGCAAACCAACAGGATCTAGAAAAAAGCCTTAAAAGAGTAAATCTAAGAGTTATTGGCCTTAAATAGAAGGTAGATAAAAATACAGAGGTAGAAAATTTCTTCACAGGGATAATAAAAAAGAACTTTCCAAATTTAGAGAAAGATAACAATATCCAAGTACAAGAAGACTATGGATCACCAAGCAGATTGAACCCAAAGAAGACTATGACAAGGCATTTAATAATCAATCTCCCAAAGATAAAAAAATTTAAAAAAGGATCTTAAAAGCAGCAAGAGAAAAGAAATAAATAACATACAAAGGAACTCCAATACATATGGTAGCAGACTTTTCAGTGGAAACCTTACAGACAAGGAGAGTGTCATGGCATCTTTAAAGTACTTGAGGAAAAAAGATTTTACTCTAGAATAGGACATCTAGTAAAAATACCCTTCAAACATGAAGAAGAAATAAAGGTTTTTCCACGACAAACAAAAAATGAGGTATTTCATTAACACCACACCTGTCCTAAAAGAAATGCTAAAGGAAGTATTTCAAACATAAAAAAGGACATTAATGAGCAATAAGTAATCACCTGAATGTAAAAACTCACTAGGAAAAGTAAATATACCAAAAACACAGAATATTCTAACAGTGTAGTGGTGATGTATAAACTTCTTTTATTCTAAACAGAAAGTCTAAATTATGAACCAGTCAAAAATAATATTATTAAAAATTTTTCCAGTCATAGACAGTACAATAAGATAAATATAGGAAAAACAAAAGGTTAAAAACTGGAGTGATGAAGTTAAAGTGTGGAGTTTTTATTAGTTATCTTTTTGCTTGTTTGTTTATGCACAGCATTTAGTTGTTATCAGGTTAGAATAATGGGTTATAAGATAGAATTTGCAATCTGTATAGTAACCCCAAACCAAAGAAGATACAATGGATACAAAAAATAGTAATAATAAACAGCAAGAAACTAACCCATATCACCACCAAAATTCACCATCACTAAAGGAAGGCAGGAATAAAAGAAAGAAGAAAGAGAAAAACCACGAAACAATCAAAAAACAAATAATAAAATGGCTGAAGTAAGTTATTTCTTACCAGTAAGAACACTGAATTTAAATGGACTAAACACTCCATTCAAGAAACATAGTATGGAAAAAAAAAACCCCAAGAATCTGTTGCCTATGGGAAACACACTTCACCCTTAAAGATACTCATAGACTGAAAAGAAAGGGATGAAGATATTCCATGCCAATGGAAACCAAAAAAGAACAATAGTAAACTACACACACACACACAGACACACACACACACATATATATATATATTTCAAAACAAAAACTATGAGACAAAGACTTTCACTATATAATGATAAAGGGGGTCAATTTAGGAAGACAATATAACAATTTTAAATATATATGCACCCAACACTGGATCACCCATGTATACAAAGAAAATATTATTAGAGCTAACAAAAAAGATAGGCCTCAATACACTAACAGTTGGGGACTTCAACACACCACTGTCAGCATTGGACAAATCTTCCAGAAAGAAAATCAATGAAAAAACATGGCCAGGTGCAGTGGCTTCCAGCACTTTGGGAGGCTGAGGTAGGTGGATCACCTGAGGTCAGGAGTTCCAGACCAGTCTGGCCAAAATGGTGAAACACCATCTCTGTTAAAAATACAAAAGAAATTAGCCTAGCATGATGACATGCACCTGTAATCCCAGATACTCAGAAGGCCGTGGCAGGAGAATTGCTTGAACCTGGGAGGCAAAGATTGCAGTGAGCCAAGATCATACCACTGCACTCCAGCCTGGGCAACATGGTGAGACTCTGTCTCAAAGAAAAACAAAACAAAACAGAACAAAAAAAATCAGATCTAGTCTACACTACAGATCAAAGGAATGTAATAGACATTTAGAGAACATTTCATCAAATGACTGTAAAAACACATTCTTCTTTTCAGCACATGTATCACTCTTGAGGATAAACCATATATTAGGTCAGAAACAAGACTTAAAATGCTCAAAAAATTGAAATAACATCAACCATCTTTTCTGAATACATTGGAATAAAACTAGAAATCAATAACAAGAAAATTTTGGAAAGTTTACAAACACACGGAAATTAAATAATTTGATTCTGAATGACCAGTGGATCAATTAAGAAATTTTTTAAAAACTGAAAAATTTCTTAAAACAAATGATAATGAAAGCACAAAATGCAAAACCAATGGGATACTGTAAATCAGTGCTAAGAGGGAAGTTTATAGCTAGAAGTGCCTACATCAAAAAAGAAGAAATACCTCAAATAAACAATCTAACAATCCATCTTAAAAAACTAGAAAAGCAAGAACCAACCAAATTCAAAATTAGCAGGAGAAAAGCAACAATAAAGATCAGAGCAGAAATAAATAAAATTAAAATGAAGACAATACAAAAGCTCAATGAAACAAAAAGTTTTTTTAAGTTAAACAAAATCGACAAAAGTTTAGCCATATTAGCTCAGAAAAAAAAATAGATGAGATCAAAATAAATCAGAAATATAAAATAAGACAGTGCAACTAATACTGCAGAAATTCAAAGGATCATTAGTGGCTACTATGAGCAAGAGTATCCTGAAAAACTGGAAAATCTAGAAGAAAATGACTAATTTCTAGACACATGAAACCTACCAAGATTGAACCCCCAGGAAGAAATCCAAAACTTGAATAGATCATGTATTTGACCGTTCTCTAATTACTACAAAGAAATACCTGAGACTCGGTAATTTATTAAGTAAAAGGATTAACTGGCTCATGGTCCTGCAGGGTGTACAAGAAACCTGATTCTGGCATCCACACAGCTTCTGAGGAGGTCTCAGGTAACTTACAATCATGGCAGAAGGCAAAGGGAATTGAGTCATCTTACATGGTTGGAGCAGGAGGAAAAGAATGAGGTGGGAGATGCTATGTACTTTTAAACAGCCAGATATCATGAGAACTCACTATCATAAGAACAAGAGGGATAGTATTAAATTATTCACGAGAAATTGCCTTCATGATCCAATAACATCCTACAGGCCCCTCCTCCAACATTGGGAATTACAACTTGACACTTGTGTGGAACACAGATCAAAAACTCACCAGACCAATAAAAAGTAGCAAGATCGAAGCTGTAATAACAAGTCTCTCAGTATAGAAAAGCCCAGGACCTGATGGCTTCACTGTTGAATTCTAGCAAACATTTAAAGAAAAACTAATACCAATCATACTAAAACAATCCCAAAGTATAGAGAGGGAGGACATACTTTCAAACTCATTCTACAAGGCCAGTATTGCCCTAATACTAAATCAGAAACAAAGACATATCAAAATAAGAAAACTATAGGCCAATATCTCTGATGATTATTGATGCAAAAGTCCTCAAAACTCTCACACCTGTAACCCCAGCACTTTGGGAGACCGAGGTGAGTGGATCACCTGAGGTCAGGAGTTTGAGACCAGCCTGGCCAACATGGCGAAACCCCGTCTCTTCTAAAAATACAAAACTTAGCTGAGTGTGGTGGCACATGCCTGTGGTCTCAGCTCCTAGGGAGGCTGAGGCAGGAGAATCGCTGAAACTCAAGAGGCAGAGGTTGCAGTGAGCCAAGTTTGTGCCACTGCAATCCAGCTTGGGCAGCAGAGCAAGACTCCATCTCAAAAAAAAAAAATCTCAAAAAATACTAGTAAACAGAATTCAACAATACATTGCAAAGATCATTCATCCTGGCCGACTGGAATTTATTCATGGGATGCAAAAATGGTTCAACATATACAAATTAATCACTTTGATACATCATATCAACAGAGTGAAGGACAAAAGTCATATGATCATTTCAGATGATGCTGACATAGCATTTGATGTAATTCATTATCGTTTCATGTAAAAAAAAATCCTCAGAAAACCAGGTATAGTAAGAACATACCTCAATATAATAAAAGCAATATATGACAGACCCACAGCTAGTATCATACTGAATAGAGAAAAACTGAAAGCCTTTCCTCTGAGATGTAGAAAATGACAAAAATGCCCACTTTCCCTGCTGTTATTCAACATAGTACTGGAAGACCAATCAGGCAAGAGAAAGAAATAGAGGGCACCCAAATTGGAAAGGAAGAAGTTAAATTATCCTTGCTTCCATATAATATCATCTTACATTTGAAAAAATCTAGACTATACAAAGAACTATTAGAACTGATAAGTTAACTAAAGTTGCAGGAAACAAAGTCAATATACAAAAATCAGTAGCAATTCTTTATGCCAATAGTTAAGGAAAGAGGTTTAAACAAGTAATCTCATTTACAATAGCCATAAATAAAATTAAATACCTAGCACTTAACCAAAGAAGTGAAAGATCTCTATAAGGAAAACAATAAAACACTGAAGAAAGAAATTGAAGAGAACACCAAGAAAAAAAAAAAGAAAGATATTTCACGAACACTGTATGGGGCTACTGCACTCTGGGTCTCATTCCTGGCCCCAAAAGATTCCAGGGTAATGGGTAAGTTGGACTGGCAAGGAGAAACCTACTGTTGCCGCAGGCCTCTGTAATCCCAGCAGGAGGATACCCCTCAACTACCACGGAATACTCAGGTTGGCAGAGAGAGCTGCTTAGAGAAGTGGTAGAGGCAGCATGTCATCTGAAGAGATGCCTAGAGAGTTTGGTGTGGGAGCATGTGTAGCAGAGAATGGCCAGGGGAGCTTATCTACCTAGACTCAACTTGCTCCCATAGGAGATTTTAGCCCCAGGGAAACTGTTGGACCTGAACTTTGCAGGGTCTTCTTGCCCAACAAATTGGGCCACCTGAGCACTTCTTGGTCTGCTGGCCTCTCCTGGGGCCCCAGCCTGGATACAGCTGCTTAGAGGGCATTTTTAGGTGCCCTGGAGACCACACCATAGCTTTTGCCCTGGTGGACTATGCCTGACCAATGCAGAACTCCAGTGGAGCAAATGCTACTGCAACACGTCAACTCACCAACTAACCCTCTCCCTCATGACACTGCAGTTTCCCCCAGGCCTACAACAACCCCTCACATCACTTTGCCAGTGCCTGTGTATGTGGATGGGTTTTGCTTTCCTTGTCCCACCAGAATGCCAATGTGTGTGCACTCATCCTTGACAATGCTACAGGAAGAGTGCACTCTACCCTCCACCCCCATTGCTGGACCACCAGCACATTCAGAGAGTTGATGGTCATGGAACCAGCCAGCCTCACCCCCATCAGCACCCTACTCTTACACCAGCACTGCCACTAGAGTAAAACTAGGCACAGAGAACAGTAAACCCTTTCTCCCTGCACCACCCACCCACCCAACAACCCCTGCCTGTGGGGTTACACAGAAAATGCCCAAAAACCAGCACCTGCCAGTGTCCTGCCCCCATGCTAACATGACCACTCGAGTGACTGTGCACAGTCACCCATAAAGACCCCTATGCCCAAGGGGGACAAGATGGCTGAATAGAGACAACTCCAGTGTGCAACGCCCAGCAAGAGAGATGCAAAAAGTGAGAGATCTACTAGCTCCAACTGAGGTACCAGGTTCATTTCAAGGGGACTGGACAGACAGTGAGCGTAGCCCAGGCAGGGCAGACCGAGGTGAGGAGGGATGCTGCCTCACCCAGAAAGTGCATCTGACTGGAGAATTGGGGGCTAACCCCCAGCACCCCAGTCCAGATACAATGCTTCCCCCAAAGCCTCAGCAATCCACAGAACAGGGGATGTTCACTGGTTAAGTGCCGGGAATTGCAAGAACAGAGTTGAATAATAATCTGGGCCAGTGCCACGGATTGTTGGCACAGATCTAAGCAAATGCATGAGAGGGCCAGGAGAGCCTGCAGACCAGCTACCACCCCCTCCCTGCCCAGAAAGAGAGAGAGCTGAAAGCAGGGAGACAGACAATGTGGCTGTGTGGGTCCATCCCCCACAAACCCCAGCAGGCTGAAGCTCTAACACTTGAGGGTTTCACAGCCAGTGCTTCAGTCCGAGCTGAACCCTGAATGATCCAGCTCTGTGGAGGAAAGGGCACCCACCATTAGAGAGGCAGGCCTAATAACCATACATAAACAGAAAACACAGGAAGCCTATGCAGCAACCAGACTGAGTCACTGACAACCCAGCAGCACCTCGAGGTCAGTGGAAGGAGGGGCAACCCCCATTAAAGAGGCAGGCCTAATCTCCCTGTGTAAACAAAAAAAAAAAAGGAAGCCTATGTAGCAACTGGGTGGAGTCCCTGGCAACCCAGAAGTGCCTCCACAGACAGACAAGTGACCTCATCAAGCAGCTCCCTGAGATCAAAGCTAGATAAATCCACAAAGAACGAGTCTGACGAATTGATAGAAACAGGCTTCAGAAGGTGGATAACAGCAAATTTCTCTGAGCTAAAGGAACATGTACTAACCCATTGCAAAGAAATTAAAAACCTTGAAAACAGGTTAGACAAAATGCTAACTAGAATAACCAGCATAGAGAACAACATGAACTACTTGATGGCGCTGAAAAACACAGCAAGAGTACGCAAAGCAAACACAAGTTTCAATAGCCAAATCAATCAAACAGAAGAAAGGGTATTAGAGATTGAAGATCAACACAATGAAATAAAATGAGAAGGAAAGACCAGAGAAAAAAGAGTGAAAAGAAATGAAGAAAGCCTCCAAGAAATATGGGATTAAGTGAAAAGACCTAATTTATGCTTGATTGGTGTACCTGAATGTGACAGGGAGAATGAGTCCAAGATGGAAAACACTCTCCAGGATATTATCCAGGAGAACTTCCCCAGCCTAACAAGGCAGGCCAACATTCAAAACTAAGAAATATAGAGAACTCCACAAAGATATTCATCAAGAAGAGCAACCCCAAGGCACATAATCGTCAGATTCACCAGGGTTGAAGTGAAGGAGAAATACTAAGGGCAGCCAGAGAGAAAGGTTGGGTCACTACAAAGGGAAGCCCATCAGATTCACAGCAGATCTCCCAGCAGAAACGCTATAAGCCAGAAGAGAGTGGGGGCTAATATTCAACATCCTTAAAGAAAAGAACTTTCAACCCAGAATCTCATATCCAACCAAACTAAGCTTCATAAGTGAAGGAGAAATATAATCCTTTACAAACAAGCAATTGCTGAGAGAATTTGTCACCACCAGGCCTGCCTTATAAGAGCTCCTGAAGAAAGCACTAAATGTGGAAAGGAACAACCAGTACCAGCCACTGCAAAAATGCACCAAATGGTGAAGACCAATGATGCAATGAAAAAACCGAGTCAACTAATGGGCAAAAAAGCCAGCCTGTAACAAAATGGCAGGATCAAATTCACACATAACAATATTAATGTTCAATGTAAATGGCCTAAATGCCCCAATCAAAAGACATAGACTGGCAAACTGGATAAAAAGTCAAGACCCACTGGCGTGCTATATTCAGGAAACCCATCTCACATGTGAAGACACACATAGATGCAAAATATAGGGATGGAAGAAGATTTACCAAGAAAATGGAGAACCAAAAAAGAGTGGAGGTTGCAATCCTAGTTTCTGATAAAATGGACTTCAAACCAACAAAGATCAAAAGAGACAAGGAAGAGCATTACATAGTGGTAAAAGGATCAATCCAACAAGAAGAGCTAACTCTCCTAAATATATATGCACACAATACAAGAACACCAAGATACATAAAGCAAGTTATTAACGTCCTGAAAGGAGATTTAGACCCCCACACAACAATAGTGGGAGACTTCAACACTCCACTATCAATATTAGACAGATCAAAGAGACAGAAAATTAACAAGGACATCCAGGACTTGAACACAGATCTGGACCAAGTGGACCTAACAGACATGTACAGAATGCTCCACCCCAAATCCAAAGAATATAAATTCTTTTCAGCACCACATTGCACTTACTCTAAATCACTCCTCAGCAAATGCAAAAGAATGGAAATCATGATGAACAGTCTGTCAGACGACAGCACAATCAAATTAGAATTCAGGATTAAAAAACTTACTCAAAACAGCACAACTACATGGAAACTGAACAACTTGTTTCTGAGTGTTGACTGGATAAACAATGAAATGAAGGCAGATATAAAGATGTTCTTTGAAACCAATAAGAAAGAAGACACAATGTACCAGAATCTCTGGGACACATTTGAAGCAATGTCTACAGGGAAACTTATAGCAATAACTGCCCACATAAGAAGCAAGGAAAGATCTAAAATTGACACCCTATCATCAAAGTTGAAAGAGCTGGAGAAGCAAAATCAAAAACACTCAAAAACCAGCAGAAGACAAGAAATAATGAAGATCAGAACAGAACTGAAGGAGATAGAAATACAAAAAAAACTCTTCAAAAAATCAATAAAACCAGGAGCTGGCTCCTTCAAAAATTAACAAAATAGACAGACCACTAGCCAGACTAATAAAAAAGAAAAGAGAGAAGAATAAAATAGATACAATAAAAAATGATGAAGGAGACATCACCACCAAAGCCACAGAAATACAAACCACCATCAGAGATTACTGTAAAAAACTCTATACATATAACCCAGCAAGTCTGGAAGAAATGGATAAATTCCTGGACACACCCTCCCAAGACTAAACCAGGAAGAAGTTGAATCCCTGAAAAGACCAATAAAAAGATCTGAAGTTGAGGCAGCAATTAAAAGCCTACTAGACAAAAAAAAGCCCAGGCCCAGATGGGTTTACAGCCAAAGTCTACCAGACATACAAAGAGGAGCTGGTACCATTCCTTCTGAAACCATTCCAAACAATACAAAAAGAGGGAATCCTCCTCAACTCATTTTATGAGACCAACATCATCCTGATACCAAAACCAGGCAGAGACTCAACAAAAAAGAAAACTGCAGGCCAATATCCATCATAAACATCAATGCAAAAATCTTCAATAAACAGAACCAAAGACAAAAACCACATAATCATCTCAAAAGATGCAGAGAATGCCTTCAACAAAATTCAACAGACCTTTATGCTAAAAACCTTCAATAACCTAGGTATTCATGGAATGTATCTCAAAATAATAAAAACTATTTATGACAAACTCACAGCCAATATCATACTGAATGGGCAAAAACTGGAAGCATTCCCTTTGAAAACTGACACTAGACAAGGATACCCTCTCTCACCATTCCTATTCAACATAGTACTGGAGGTTCTAGCCAGAGCAATCAGGCAAGAAAAAGAAACAAGGGGTATACAAGTAGCAAAAGAGAAAGTGAAATTTTCTCTATTTTCAGACGACATGATTGTATATTTAGAAGACCCCATCATCTCAGCCCAAAATCTCCTTAAGCTGATAAGCAACTTCATCAAAGTCTCCAGATAGAAAATCAATGTGCAGAAATCACAAGCATTGCTATACACCAATAACAGACAAACAGAGAGCCAAATCATGAGAAAACTTCCACTCCCAATTGCTACAAAGAGAATAAAGTACTCAGGAATACAACTAACAAAGGAGGTAAGGGACATCTTCGAAAATAACTACAAACCACTACTCAAGGAAATAAGACAGGACACAAACAGATGGAAAAACATTCCAAGCTCATGGTTAGGAAGAATTAATATCCCTGAAACTGGCCATACTGCCAAAAGTAATTTATAGATTCAACGCCATCCCCATCAAGCTGTCATTGACCTTCTTCACAGAACTGGAAAAAACAACTTTAAACTTCATAAGGAACCAAAAGAGAGCCCACATAGCCAGGACAATCCTAAGCAAAAAGAACAAAGCTGGAGGCATCAGGCTAGCTGACCTCAAACTATACTACAAGGCTACTGTGATCAAAACAGCATGGTACTTGTACCAAAACAGAGATATAGACTAATGGAACAGAACAGAGGCCCTGGAAGTAACACCATACATCTACAACCATCTGATCTTTGACAAATCTGACAAAAACAAGCAATGGGGAAAGGAGTCCCTGTTTAATAAATGGTGTTGGTAAAACTGGCTAGCCACATGCAGAAAGCTGAAACTGGACCCCTTCCTGACACCTTACACTAAAATTAACTCCAGATGGATTAAAGATTTAAACATAAAACATAACACTATAAAATCCCTAGAAGAAAATGCATGCAAAACCATTCAGGACATAGGCACGGGCAAGGACTTCATGACTAAAACACCAAAAGCAATGGCAACAAAAGACAATATAGACAAATGGGATCTAATTAAACTTAAGAGTTTCTGCACAGCAAAAGAAACAATCATTAGAGTGAACCAGCAACCAACAGAATAGGAAAAATCTTTGCAATCTACCCATCTAACAGAGGCCTAATATCCAGATCTACTAAGAACTAAAGCAGATTTACAAGAAAAAAACAAAGAAACCCATTCAAAAGTGGGTAAAGGACATGAACAGATGCTTTTCAAAAGAAGACATTTATGAGGCCAACAAACATGAAAAGTGTTCATCATCACTGGTCATCAGAGAAATGCAAATCAAAACCACACTGAGATACCATCTCATGCTAGTTAGAATGGCGATCATTAAAAAATCAGGAGATAACAGATGCAGGAGAGGATGTGGAGAAATAGGAACACTTTTACACTGTTGGTGGGAGTGTAAATCAGTTCAACCATTGTCAAGACAGTGTGGCAATTTCTCAAGGATCTAGAAATAGAAATTCCATTTGACCCAGCAATCCCATTACTGGGTATATTCCCAAAGGGTTATAAATCATTCTACTATAAAGACACATGTACACGTACGGTCATTGTGACACTGTTTACAATAGCAAAGACTTGGAACCAATTCAAATGCCCATCAATGATAGACTGGGAAAAGAAAATGTGGCACATATATACCATGGATTACTATGCAGCCATAAAAAATTGATGAGTTCATGTTCTTTGTAGGGACATAGATGAATCTGGAAATGATCATTCTCAGCAAATTGACACAAGAACAGAAAACCAAACACTGCATGTTCTCACACATAGGCAGGTGTTGAACAACGAGAACACATGAACAAGAGAAAGGAGCATTACATACTGGGATTGGTAGGGGGGAGCTAAGGGAGGGACAGCAGGAGAGAGGAGGCTGGGAGGGACAACATGGGGAGACATGCCAGTTGCAGGTGATGGGGGAATTGAGGAAGTAAACCACCTGGCCAAGTATGTACCTATCCACCAATCCTGCATAATCAGCACATGTACCCCAGAATCTAAAGTACAAAAAAAAAAGACCCCCATGCCCCACCAAGCTATGCTTTCTCTGCTACTGTGTTGAATGCCCACATGGAGGCAGGCATCCTGGAAACCGCTAGCACTCTGCCATAGACCATGAGTGTGCACTGTGCCACACTGGCACTGCTGCTGCCACTACCATATGAAATTTAGGACAGATTCCACTCCCATTGCACTATGAAATGCTTTGGCTGATACCACCCATTAAAGTGTATTGACCAGAGGTCTGGGAGCTCCTCAGCTCCCAAGTTCACTGGATTCATAGCCTTGAGAAGCCAGAAAACAAAGGTGGGGACCAACACAAGTCCCCCAGAGTTAGAGCATGCAGTCCAGGAGTTGGGAGCTGAGTAATGGCCCACTAAAATTTTCCAAAACCAAACCAATTGGCTGAATCCACATGATACCACAATCAAACACTAAAGGCAATCAAATAGGATAAAAAGGGAAAAATAAAAACACACATCCACAGGTCAGCAACTTCAAAGGTTAAAGAAATATCAGCCTACAGAAAGACAAATAAAGAACCAAAGCAAGAACTCTGCAACACAAAAAGCCAGTGTCTTCGTTCTACCAAATGACCACACCACCTCTCCAGAAAGGGTTCTGAACCAGGCCAAGATAAATGAAATGATGGCAATAGAATCCAGAATATGAATAGGAACGAAGATGATTGAGATGCAGCAGTATGTTGGATGAAGCCTACTTGATCATGATGGATAACATTTTTGATTTATTATTTTTGTATGCTTTTTGATGTGCTATTGAAACTGGTTTGCCAGTATTTCACTGAAGATATTTGCATCTAAGTTCATCATGGGTATTGGCCTGAAGTTTATTTTTTTTGTTGAGTCTCTGCCAGGTTTTGGTATCAGGA
>CAUYLG010031811.1:0-21008 GCA_963573385.1 Cacajao melanocephalus | reverse complement strand
GGTGGGGAGTTGGGGAGAGATAGCATGGGGAGAAATGCCAGATATAGGTGAAGGGGAGGAAGACAGCAAATCACACTGCCACGTGTGTACCTATGCAACAATCTTGCATGTTCTTCACATGTACCCCAAAACCTAAAATGCAATAAATAAATAAATAAATAAATAAAAAAGCTAAATGCGAGTTAAAAAATTATTTTGTAATCCCATTTCAAACACTATAGATATGAAGAGTGTTTAAAAAGTACTCCAAACGGGTTCAAATTTATAGCTTTCCAGACATGGGCAAGAGGGAGGATGGAGCATTATTTGACATGAGAATCAAAGTGTTTTATGTGTGTGTGTGTGTGTGTGTGTGTGTGTGTGTGTGTGTGTGTCTATTCGCATATCTATGCATTCTAAAAATTTTTGTTTTTATTTTTGTAAAGATGGGGGTCTTGTTACGTTGCCCAGGTTGGTCTTGAACTCCTGGGTTCAAGCAATCCTCCTGCCTCAGCCTTCCAAGTTGTTGGGATTACATGTATGAGCTACCATGCTCAGCTATATGTATATTTCAATCAAATGGACATATGTATTACAGGAGACAACTTGTTTGAATAATCAAAGACTAAATCGCAAACAGGCAGAGGCTCCTTAGGTTAGCATACCAGCATTTAAGTAATTATCAGTCTCTTTAACGTGTTTTATTCAAGTTCTTGACTATGTTACTATAACACATATGATCACATACTATGCTGGGGTCCACATATAAATTGGTAGTGAGGTATTCATGGGGTTGTTAGCAATTCAGTTGCAGACACCAAACATCATGCTTTCATTCACCACCCCTACGTCTCAGAGTTATTAGATCATACTCAGTTTACATACAGAAGTCCTTGACTACACAGCCAATTGCAAACCACATGGAAAACCAATCTTGAAGGGTTGCCAAATAGACAAAAATAAATATAATGGATCAAGTCACTGCTAATACTTTAGATAAATGTTTCTTGCTCAGGTACAACTGGTTGATGAAAACTCTTCCATTTTAAAATGAATTCCAAATGAATTAGTTCGGTAAATCTTCACTGGATTCTTTTATGTCTGGAACCTGTATGCCACTGGGGATCCCATAGCGAATAAGTCAAACAAAGCCTCTGATATCGTGGGGACAGTTTTCTTTTATTTAAAAGCAAGCTCGAACTTGTAATGTTAGATAAGAAAAAAACATTTCAGGTTGGTGTAAAATTAATTGCGATTTTTGTTATTACTTTTAAATGGCAAAACCTGCCACTGCTTTTGCACCAACCTAATATATTCCCCATGCTTACAGACTTAGAATTGTGATAAGGAGTCTATCAGATCAGTGAGGGGTAAAGTGGTTTATAGCTTTTTCCCAAACATACCTGAGGGTCACAGGATCACTGCTGTAATGAGGTAGATCCAAGTGTGTGCATTTGGGGAGAGAATGTTAAGAAGGATTGAATGAACATCTCAGTGCTTATATAATTTGAAAAGACTCTTCAGGTAACTTTAATACTGTTACAATTTTTTTTTTTTTGAGACAGAGTCTCGCTCTGTTCCACAGGTTGGAATGCAATGGCATGATCTTGGCTCACTGCAACCTCCGCCTCCCAGGTTCAAGCAATTCTCCTACCTCAGCCTCCCCAGTAGATGGGACTAACTTTTGTATTTTTAGTAGAGACGGGGTTTCACCATATTGGCCAGGCTGGTCTCAAACTCCTGACCTCAGGTGATCAACCCGCCTTGGCCTCCCAAAGTGATGGGATTACAGGTGTGAGCCACTGCGCCCGGCCACTGTTGCAAATTAATGGTATAAGGAAATTAGTTTTTTCTTATGTTTGAAACTATAAATATAATTATTCCTGCATATGCATATGTTTACATTATTTTGAATGTTATATAATTGTAGTTGCTGGATTCTGGGTGACTTGTGATGGTACCATGGTGGCAATGAGTTTATGTGACAATGTAACAGAAGGAGATGGAGACATGAAGACAGAACGTGGGAAAGTGGAGCAGGAACCTGAGCTGGGAAGGACTGGCTGTGTGTCAGGACATATTTGCACTGCTCTAAATAAATACCTGAGACTGGGTCATTTATAAAGAAAACAGGTTTAAGGCCAGCTGCAGAGGCTCACACTTGTAATCCCAGCACTTTGGGAGGCTGAGGTAGGTGGCTTACCTGCGGTCAGGAGTTCGAGACCAGCCTGGCCAAGACGGTGAAACCCCATCTCTACTAAAAATACAAAAATTAGCTGGGCGTGACAGTAGGCATCTGTAATCCTAGCTACTTGGGAGGCTGAGGCAGGAGAATCGCTTGAACCTGGGAGGCGGAGGTTGCAGTGAGCCAAGATTGCACCACTGCACTCCAGCCTGGGTGACAGAGCAAGACTCTGTCTCAAAAAGAAAAAAAAAAAAAAATACAAGTTTAATTGGCTCCCAGTTCTGCAGGCTGGATGAGCATGGCGCCAGCATCTGCTCAGTTTCTGGGAGGCCTCCGGGAGCTTTTACTCATGGCGGAAGGGGAAGGGGTAGCAGGCACATCACATGATGAGAGCCGGAGCCAGGGTGCAGGGAGGGGAGGTGCCACACACTTTACTCAACCAGATCTCCGGAGAACACACTCACTGTTAGAAGGGTGGCACCAAGCCACGGAGGATCCACCCCATGACCCAAACGCCTCCCACTAGGCCCCACCTCCAACACTGGGGATCACAATTCAATGTGAGATCTTCAGGGAAAAACATCCAGATGATATCAGGTTGTTAATGATAAAGTTCAACAGCCAAACACCATCAGAGACAAACTTGTAGTCTAACGTGGTTGGGTTCGTGAGCTCGTAACAATGGGGAGTGCTCCAAGGGACCCACAGAGGCTCTCACCATAGGAAAAGGCAGGGTGCTTGGAGGAATTGGGAGAAGAATGGAATTTAGGTGAAATTGGAAGGAAACAGTGTTGTGATAGACTGAAAGTAGAGCAAGGCTGTGAGTAGCATTTTTTTTTTGAGATGGAGTCTCACTCTGTTGCGCTGGCTGGAGTATAGTGGTGCGATGTTGGCTCACTACAACCTCTGCCTCTCAGGTTCAAGCAATTCTCCTGCCTCAGCCTCCTGAGTAGCTGGGACTACAGGCAACTGCCACCATGCTCGGCTAATATTTGTATTTTTAGTAGAGATGGGGTTTTCCCTTTTTGGCCAGGCTGGTCTTGAACTTCTAACCTCAGGTGATGTGAGTAGTATTTTATTAACATTTAATAATATTTTTATTAACGTGTTCTGGTGTAACAGACAGATTCAGAGTTCTGTTTCCTTGGAGACTATAAAATGTGGAACACTGCGTCCCTACATCTCTGAACTGAAGGCTGGAAATCAAAACTGCTTCCTTGGGTCAAGTGACCCTAAGGCTCAGATCATCCAGGCAAGACTGGGTGTTCCATTCTCATTGATCATCAAATAGTAGTTTCTGACTGGTTTTAGAGTTTTCTAGTTTTCTTAACCCTGTGTCCTTGGTGTTAATGAACCAAAGCAGTTTTTACAGATTCACATCAATATAGAAAAATGTAAAAAGAAAGTTTTGACTGAAGCAGCAAGAGACAATAGATGTAAAATTCTTTTTTTGTTGTTGTTGTTGGTTTTTTTTCTTTTTTTTTTTTTTGAGACAGGGTCTCTCTCTATGCCCAGGCTGGAGTGCAATAGCGTGATCATAGCTCACTGCAGTATTGACCTCCTGGGCTTAAACAATCCTCCTGCCTCAGCCTCCTGAGTAGCTGAGACTATAGGTGTGCACCACCACACTGAGATAGTTAATAGATGTGACATTCTAAAATGTTGTCAGAGCAAGAAACAACCTTCAAAGGAAATATCTTGGCCCCTTGGTGACTTTTAAAAGTGCCTCACCCAAAGGAAGTGGAGTTCAGAAAAGAATCTATGAAGATGTTTTCTCTGAAGAAAGCAATTCTGTAACTCCTACTTCTTTGAGACCTTCCTCCTTAAACTCACTAGAGAAGCTGTGTCAGTAGGAACATGAGGACAACTTGATTTGTGTCCCCTGGTAATTGGAGACAAAGTCTCAAGTGGAGAGGCTGAAGGTATTGGCTTGAGGCAGCAGTGAGGCAGGGGTGGAGAAAGAGAGAGGATACTGAAGACCACTTTGCACAGAGCCAGCTACACTTTTACCACCCATGGGAGTCAAGTATGGCGGACCAGATAACAGCTGTTTGTTAGAGAGAGCTGGGCTGAAGGTGTTTAAATCCTGCCTACAAGGAACACCTGGAGAAGCCTAGCGACCATTTCCCTCCCTTGCAACAGGAGACTCTATAAAGTGGCTTGCGGGGAATGAGGAAGCAAGGGGACATGTTAGAGAAAATTGCATTGCTCAGGACATGAGAAGTAAGTTGGATGTTTCAAATGTGGGTCTCTAAGAACTCAAGAAAGCACCCAAGAAGGAAGCGTACGTTTCAGTCATTGTTCAGGCTTGGAGAGCAGCCCTGCTAGCAATGCACCAGTTAAGCATGAACTCTCTAGCCCTGGACGCTTCCCCCTCTTTTTGCAATGTGAATTTGAAGGCGGTTCTAGGCTGACAGAGAGAAGGAACCTTTCCCCCTTTCTGGAGTTCCATAGCTTGCCTGCAGGGGACCCTTTCTGGGGAAATGGAGGGAAAGCTTAACTGTGAATGAAGCTTCAAGGGTTGATCCATGGCATTCACATTAAAATTTCTCGATTAAAGCTGTATATTGTGATTTAAACTGACCAAATGATTTTTATTACCTGTGAGCCATCAGAAAAGTTTTGGAATCACCCAAGTTTTCATCCAGGGGTGGGGACAGATCTCCGCACACTGAATCCCTGTGGAGGGGATGGTGGCGGATCCACGTTTGCCATTTGCTTCTCTTCACAACCTCTGTCCTGCTTGTTCTGCAAGTTGGTCTCATCGGAGCCCGGGGCAGCACGCTAGTTCACTGACATTCACCAACTTGGCAGGAGTGTTTGCTCTTTAAATACATTGAGGTCAGGAAGTACACTGCAGACAGGGAAACAGGAAATTAGTAGAAGACCTGAACAAGAAGGCAACTTGAAACTGGAAGAGACAAGGGTACTGGGTGTCTGGAAGCCAACTGAAGCCTTGTCCTCTAGGTCTCCAGTTTACTGTAAACGGCAGGTGAAGACTTTCAGTAACTAGAAATGAAGCCTCATTGACTGGCGATTGAAAATGTTATTAGGGGAGTGCAATGAATGCCTGTCTAGTAATCTGCCCAGTGTGTCTTCCCTGGGAAACCTCTGCTCATAAACAGGGATGGGCCCTGGCAGCCATATTGGTCCCCTGCAGCCCCCGTCATCCATCATTAGGGTTAGGGTTAGGGTTAGGGTTAGGGTCAGGCAGGTGATTTAGTCCCTGTGGGTGCAGCTCTGAAACATCATTTCTCTGGCACTTGGAACATAGGAGCCAGGAAAGCTGGTTGTCAGACTAGGAGAATAGAGCACACACGTAGAGAGAGCACCTGCTATGGAGAAAAAAATTCCATTGAGTTCCTCCTGGCTTTTCAGGTCTGGTTTCTGGGTTTTCCTTAGGACTGACTTATTTTTGCCCTTGGGTTCTATTATATGTCTATCTATTCTATCTATCAACTATCTATTATCTATCTACCAACTATCAACTATCTATTATCTATCTATCTATCCATCCATCTATCTATCTTAGAGATGAGGTCTTACTCTGTTGCCCAGGTTGGAACACAGTGGCACGATCTCTGTTCACCGCAGCCTGAAACTCCTGGCCTCAAGAAATCCTCCCACCTCAGCCTCCCGAGTAGCTAGGACTACAGCTGCAGACCACCATACCTGGCTAATTTTAAAATTTTTTGTAAAGATGTCTTGCTATGTTGCTCAGGCTGGTCTTGAACTCCTGTCTTCAATTAATCCTTCCATCTTGGCCTCCAAAAGTGTTGAGATTATGGGCATGGGCTACTGTGTGAAGCCTCTTTTATCTGTATAATGAATTTTCCATCCTCTATTATTAGGGTGCAGAGATAGCTTTTCAGTGGCTTTGAAGCATTGTGTCAAATATTTCAAAGATCACATATTAAAATCTACTTTTTGATTTATTTAGTTGCTGCAAATTTGGACTCCTCTGTCATTAATCAGCTGGATGTACTGAGATACTTGGATCTTTCCTAATATTCGGCATTTTCTCTTTCTGGCCCTCCATAGTGAGGGCTTGCTCTCTTCCCTTATAGGTATCTGCTAATGTTGGAGGCTGAACTGATAAAGAAAAGACAGCCATGCCAAGAAGCAGATGGAAAGGCTGGGGCTAATAGAACAGATCGCTACTCCAGGGCCTTCAACTCTGCCCTAGTTCTGGTCAAATAGGATTAACACTGCTCATGGTTACTATCCCAAAAGGATTGCCATGGTTAATAGTGGGCATTTACTATTTTCAGTGACTTTTGTTGCTGGAATAAAGGAGATGATAATATGAAACAAAAATCAGCCTGCTTCTCCTCATATTTTGATCAGCTCTCAAGCATTCAAGATGTTATTACCAGTTAGACATTTGTTTCAACATTGTGGGCCCATCCAGGCTAGGCAAGCTTGTGATGTGGGGAAAGTTGACTCTTCATGCAATGGTCTCTGTGGCTTTGCATTAGATCCCCTGCTCCCTTGGAGGCACCAGATGCTCTTCTGCTGTTCTCTGGGTCTAGAACTCCGTTCCTTTTCTCTGGGATAGCTCCTACTGATTCTTCAGCTTATTCCTCATTTTTTCTGCAAGACAATCTCCTTGGTCCTATAGTACTCTTGATTTCCCCACTACCTGTACAGTAATTGTTTCTCTATAGATCCACCAGAGTCTTGACTTTTTTTTTTTTTTTGTTGGAGTTTTGCTCTTGTTGCCCAATCTGGAGTGCAATGGCGAGATATCGGCTCACCACAACCTCTGCCTCCTGGGTTCAAGTGATTCTCCTGCCTCAGATTCCCGAGTAGCTGGGATTATAGGCATGTGCCACCACACCCAGCTAATTTTGTAGTTTTAGTAGAGACAGTGTTTCTCCATTTTGGTCAGGCTGGTCTCGAACTCCTGACCTCAGGTGATCCACTCACCTCAGCCTCCCAAAGTACTGGAATTACAGGCGTGAGCCACCGCGCCTGGCTAGTCTTGTTTTATTCATTGTTATATCCACAGATCTAACCGATTCCTGGTAAATAGTAGGTTCTTCTTAGATCTATTTCTGATGGACTGGCTTATTCAATAAATGCTCATTTTACGAGTGACTCTGAAAAAGGAAAAAAAAAATTAATGATTTTACTCCACCATTAGCAACTTGATTCTGCCCCTTGTAACAGGATACAAACTTCTTATTATTGCCTACAAGGTCCTAACTTCCTTCTCCTACTGTCTAGTAACACTCTCTTCATGCATCATGATACCCATGCTGGCTTTCTCTCTTCCTCCAACACATCACTTTTCTTCCTACTTCAAGGCCTTTGTTCCTGCTATTTTATCTGCCCTGGAGTTTTGCTAAGTTGGTTTCCTTATTTAGGTGTTGCCTTAAATCTTAGAGCATTTCTCTTAGATCATTTCTCCTTAAAGCATTTCTTTCTCCCTTCCCAAAATTAAGAGTGTCTCCTATCCCTCTGGTCACTGTTTTCTTCTTTGCCCTAATCCTGGTCTGCAAGTTTATCTTTTTATTGGATCTTTGTCCATCTTCTACTGATAAAAATAGGTGCAAGTCTGTCTCGTTCAAGGCTACAACTCTGAATGCTTAGTAGAATGCCTCGTTCATTGCAGTATCTAGTATTTGATGATTAATACTGATTACATGTTTGATGAGTAAATGAATACAATAATCTTAGACATAAATTATTTAATTTCAGGGAAAGAATGTTCGTGATGGAATTTCAGGTGTTACTGTGGAAGAAACTTTTGAAGAGTATTCCTTCCAGTTTGTTCATACTAGGCTAAGTTTTCCTTCTTTTCTTTACACAATTTAAAAATACTACATCTCAAAACTACTTGCTTGAAGTACTTACTTTAGGACACATTTTTAGGCTACAGTTTAGAATTACAGTTATCAGAAAGGTTTGATAAAAACTCTTTTTGTTAGTCAATAAGGTTACTCTGTCCTCCAAAGAGATTTACCTTATTCTCAGGGAGTAAGGGAGAAAAAAGAATTTCTTGTCCTCTTTGTACCAGGTGTTTTGCTCTTACTTCTCTTTAAGTTTATGTTTACCTTAACATTCCTTTCCTTCCTTAGGTTTGCTTTTTGTCTGTCTCCTTTTTTCACTATTACGTAATTCATGAAGTTGCTGGGGGAAGTGCTTAATTTCAAATAGTCTGTTTTAGAACTTCACCAGAATGACAAGAACAAACAGAATGGTAAGCAGCTAGAGAGAGTTAAGAGAGAGTGATCCCCAGGTGAAATATGCTTCCTGCCTTCTAGGCTGACAACAGGCCTGGGGGATGTGTTTTGAGAGCTCACATTACCTTAACTGCAGGTCATTAATCTTATCTCAGTCCCCTCCCTTTCCCTTCAGCTTTCCATTTCAAAGTCTGTATCACATCTTGAAGTGTTGTTACATTATTTTTTTTTCTGATAATTCCCTCCACTAGCTGAGCTTTCCAATTTATATTACCTGATTTCCTTTTTTGTCTTCCGCTTTTTAAAACCCCCCCTTTTTTCTAAAGCTTTATTGATTGTGTACTTTGGATTCTAAATCGTCCGATCAGAGTCTTCCTATAATTGTTTGCAGTGTACTGCTGTCTGCATTATGTGTTGGTTACCCGATGGTTACTCAGGAAGGAGTATGAGGGCACCTCGGTCATATGTAAAGTTCTTTAAGAGAGGGGAAGGGCGCTGATACCAGTTCCTGCGTTTTTGGGTAGCCCTCGGATATTGAGCGTGTTTACTGTATTTTCTTCTATTGTGAAAGAATCAGTTCTCTGAATTTCCTTAAAGCTTGTCTTTACCATTCTCCGCACCCTACTTATTTTTCTATTTAAGAAAAAAATTTTTTTTGAATTATTTAATACATGTTCAATATGGAACACAAAAAGGTAATAAGAAAAAAAGTCACCTACAGTGTCGCCAAAGGTGAAAACACCTTCTGCCTTTCTTCGTGCATAACACTACCCCTCTCAAGCTTATGCAGCATTTTTAAACCTAGGAGACCTCTCTAAATCCGAACGAAGTTAAAGATTTGTTATTCACCAAGTTCATACGGAAATTAGCGAATCGCAGGGGCATTAGAAAACTCGCATCTGGCGAATGAACCTGCGTAAGCGGGGCTCTCTGCTGGGAGGCTGCTCGTCCAGGAAACACACCGCACTCTGCAGCCACCTGGGAGTGTGGAACCAAGGGCGAGTGAGCCGGGCGGGCAGGGGCGGAGCTTGCGGTGACTGCGGGTAGGAGGAGGAGCTACAGAGCTGTCACCAATCAGAGCCCAGCTTTGTTTTCTCTTGCCGACCAATCAGGGAGTTCTGCCGGAGGGGTTGTCTTCAAGTCTGAGACGCCCGCCGCCTTCGCAGCCTATCAGCAGGCGCCTCTTACCCCGCGGGAGGTGCGGCCCCGCCCCGCCTCTCCAGTCGCGGCCCTGCCCCCCCGAGGGTAGGGGCTGTGGAGGTTACTCGCCGGGCTGGAGGCAGAGGCCGGGCTCCCACTGGGCTCCAGCGTTCAGCGCCCGCCGCGGTGGTGCCGAGCCCCGTGGCTCCAGATTGTCCTCTGCGGCGGTGGCGGTCGCTGCCTCCTTGCCTCCGGGCCCGGGGCTGCAGGGGCCAGAGCGAGTGCGCCTCCCGCCCGCGGACCGCGGCTGCCCAGAGCAGGTAATGGGGCGCCGCGGGAGAGCGCCTGTCGGAGTCCCGGGCTCGGAGCGGGTGGTGGGGTCGGCTCCCGCAGCTGCTCCCTGAGCGGGCGACCGGGCCGAGCGGGGCCGCGGTGCTCAGGAGCCTCCCGCCGGCCTGGAGGCGCCTCCGCCCAGGAGCCCGCGGCCCGCACCTTGCGGGGAGGTGGGGGCGGAGCCAGGGTAGGGGCGGGGCCGCCTCGGGAGGGACCCTGAGGACCCCTGGGGACCCTTGGGGACACGCGGGACTCCGGGCGGGGGCGGCGGCGGCGGCGCCGACCCAGGGCGGGGAGGACCGGCAGGTGGAGAGAAAACTGCAGAGTTGAGTCAGAGTCCGGCTCCCCGGGGAAAAGAACCGATTGAAAGGGAGCGATAAGCTGGGTGGCTTGTTTCTTCCTACTCTAAGCCAGAAAGGCGTCTTCACTTGGGTCATGTTAATTACATGTTTTCTGAGATCAGGCGTTTGGGCGTGCAATCCACATGGTAGCATCGTTTATTTACTCACTTACTATTAAAAAAATTAAAAGCAGCCTTTAGCGTGAATCTATTTGGGGGCTTTTGCTTAAGTCACAGGTAGACCCAGCAGAGTAACTCACCTTTGTCTGGGCTGAAGTGGGGAGCGGTGAGGTAGGAATGAGGGGGAGGAGTGTTCGTGATGAATGCTTGTGCAGGTTTGAAAGGATTGTGGGGGTGGAACCTTGTTTCTGTTACCGTGCCATGGGTAGGAGTAGAATTGTGATTTTTTTCTTTTTCTAATTTTTCAAAACAGCATTTACGTTTTAAAAAGGGCTCCCTAAAAGCAGTCTCTGGACTGAGGCTTTAGGGATGCACCTGCTTTATTCAGGCAGTAATAGTTTGCAGGTAAATCCTGGGCAATTAATTACGTGATTTGATTTACTTGTAAAGAAGTATCTTCAGCTGTTGCTACCTTTCCTTTGACATGGCCAATATATTGTTTGTTTACAGGTGAATTGATGTCAGTCACTGAGTTTTAGTGATAATGTCACAGCGATGGCCTTTGGAGAGTTGTCTATGCTCACGTTCACTCTGGTTCTACAAAAACAGTATTTCCATTTACTTGTGAAGCTCATAGCACTATCAATTGTATAGTATGCCATCCTCCTACGCATCTGAGGCAGGCTGTGCATAGCGTGCCCATTTTACAGGTAGTCAACTGAAAGCCCTAGAGATGATGAAAGGAATCCTGCCTCACCTTACTCCTACTTTATTTTATACTTGTAATGGATTTAATTCAAAAATCCAGATAAGATTCCCGCCATCAAGCCAGCTTCTGCATACCAATTCGATCCCGTGTACACAGGTCAGAGGTGGAGATGGTTATTTTCAAGTAAAGAAATATTATCTCTAAGGGTTTTCTTTCCATCCAGGTTGCTAAGCTAGTTTGAATTTCAGGTGAAACGCAATTTTCCACACAGGTAAAACAAACAAAAGTTAGTAGTGCTGTGTGAAAATCTATGCTTTAAATTTTGGGAAGCTTTCCAAATTAGAGAACCTTATTTATGTTTGCATTTCTAGTGCAGTATTGAATTTTGGTACAGTTTTTTGAATTGAATTGAAATAATTGATATTCAGAACGCAAATACTAATGAAATGCATTTTGATTCTGACTTACAACTTTGTTTCAGGAAGTGTTTACTGTAAATTTATAGATGGGTTGAAAAATAATTTCTTAATTAGAATAACTTGACCAAAGGATTTTGGACATTAGTGTGAGACAAACTGAAATGGGTAGTTGGGAGTAAACTCTTGTATGATATTAAGGCTTAGGGAATTTTAGAGAATTGTTATGTTAAATTTACAAGTTATCAGGAATGTGAAGATGTCTTATGGATTACTAAATGGAACTCCTTTTTTTTTTTGGAGATGGAGTCTCACTCTGTTATCCAGGCTGGAGTGCAGTGGCTCATGCCACCTCTGCCTCCCAAGTTCAAGTGATTCTTGTGCCTTAGTCTCCCAGGTGGCTGGGACTACAGGTGCACACAATCACACCCAGCTAATTTTTTTTGTATTTTTGTGGAGATGTGGTTTCACCATGTTGGCCAGGCTGGTCTCCAACTCCTGACCTCAAGTGATCTGCTTGCCTTGGCCACCCAAAGTGCTGAGATCACAGGCGTGAGCCACCACACTTGGCCTGAATGGAACTGTTCTAAACATGAAGTTATCTCTTGTTTTGTGGCTAAGACCTCTGTTGCATATGTACATTTTAACATATTCATGTAACATATAAGGCAATTCTTACACAAGGCTATCACTCTATTTACTTATTTGTGTTTTAGTGGCTTTATTTAACTTTTACTCTCTGTCAAATTAAAATTCCTAGCACCGAAGCAAAAATTTTCATAAAGGAACCTTTTATCATCTGTTGATTATATAGAAAATGAATCATTTATTCTCATAAGCCCAGCTTTCTGCAGTGTGGGACACTGGAACGATATGTTGGCTACGTATAAAGTATTTGCCTGTATTCTTACCTGAAGCTTTGACTCCTCCCCCTCCCCCATGGTTTTCAGAGTTTCTGTGACTTCTTTTTTTTGCACTGGGGGCTGCTTATTGGAGATTTCAAACAGATTTTTGGTTTTCCTTATTATAAACGTTTCGTTGACAAAGATACAAGGTACTGCAACCATTTCTCTCTGAATTGCAGTTCAGACAGTATTGCAATGAATGACTTCAGTCTTGATTTATTAAATGAGATCTATTTGGAAGGAAAGGGTATTCCTTTACTTCGAATTTAAAGTGAAGGGAATTGTTAGTCAGGCTTGCGCACTGAAGGTACTGTGTTTTTTATAAACCGAAGGTTCGTTGGCAACCCTGCAAGTCTATTGGCATCATTTTTTCTGTTAGTATGTGTTCATTCTGTGTGTCTCTGTCATAGTTTGGTAATTCTCACAATATTGCAGACCTTTTCATTGTTATTTTATCTGTTATGGTGATCGGTGGTCAGTGATCTTTGATGTTATCATTCTGATTGTTTTGGGGCTCCATGAACCACAACTATATAATATGGTGAACTTAATTGATAAATGTTGTGTATGTTTTGATATCTCCACCAACTGGCCATTCCCTGTCTCTCTTCCTCTCCCCAGGCCTCCCTATTCCCTGAGACACAACAATATTGAAATTAGGCCAGTTAATAACTCTACATTGGCCTCTAAGTGTTCAAGTGAATCAAAGAGTTGCATGTCTCTCACTTTAAATCAAAAAGCTAGAAATGAGTGAGCTTAGTGAGGAAGTCATGACAAAAGCGGAGACAGGCCAAAAGCTAGGCCTCTTGCACCAAACATCCAAGCTCTGAATGCAAAGGAAATGTTCTTGAAAGAAATTAAAAGTGCTACTCCACTGAACACACAAACGATAAGAAAGTGTAACAGCTTTATTGCTGATATAGAGAAAGTTTTAGTGGTCTGGGTAGAAAGTCAAACCAGCCACAACATTCCCTTAAGCTAGCAGAGCAAAACCCTAACTCTTCAACTGAATGAAGGCTGAGAGAGGTAAGGAAGCTGCAGAGGAAAAGTTGGAAGCGGCTGGGTGTGGTGGCTCATGCCTGTAATCCCAGCACTTTGGGAGGCAGAGGCAGGTGGATCATGAGGTCAGGAGATTGAGACCATCCTGGCCAACACGGTGAAACCCCTTCCCTACTAAAATACAAAAAACTAGCTGGGCATGGCGGCGCTCACCTGTAGTCCCAGCTACTTGGGAGGCTGAGGCAGGGGAATCACTTGAACCTGGGAGGTGGAGGTTGCAGTGAGCCGAGGTCATGCTACTGCACTCCAGCCTGGTGAGAGAGCAAGACTCCATCAAAAAAAAAAAAAAAAAAAAAAAAAAAAAGAAAAGAAAAAATAGAGAAGGAAAAAGAAAAGTTGGAAGCCAGAAAAGATTGATTCATGAGGTTTAAGGAATGAAGCCGCTTCCTTAACATGAAAGTGCAAGGTGAAGCAGCAAATGCTGATATAAGTTATCTAGCTGTAGCAAGTTATCCAGAAGATCTAGCTAAGATCGTTGATGGTGGTGGCTACACTGAACCATATTGTAGATGAAATAGCCTTAACCATATTGTAGATGGAAAAAGATGCCATCTCGGACTTTCTTATCTAGAAAGAAGTCAATGCCTCATCTCAAAGGCTAGGCTGACTCTTTTGTTTGGAGCTAATGCAGCTGGTGACTTCAAGTGGAAGCCAGTGCTCATTTACCATTCCAAAAAATCGTTAAGCATTATGCAAAATCTATGCTGCTTGTGCTCTATAAATGGAGCAACAAAGCCTGGATGACAGTACATCTGTTTACAGCATGGTTTACTGAATCTGTTAAGCTCACTGTCGAGACCCACTGCTCAGAAAAAAAGGTATCATTGGAACAGTGGTGTTCATTAACAATATGCCTGACCACCCAAGGGCTCTGATAGAGATGTACAAGGAAGTCAATGTTTTCATACCTGCTAACACATCATCCACGCTGTACCCATGGATCTGGGAGTCATTACACCTTTTAAGACTTATTATTTCAGAAATACATCTCGTAAAGCTATAGCTGCCATAGAGAGTGATTCTTCTGATGGACCTTGGCTAAGTAAATTGAAAATCTGGGAAGGATTCACAGTTCTAGATGCCATTAAGGGCATTTGTGATGCAAGGGAGGAGGTCAAAATAGTAACATTAACAGGAGTTTGGAAGACGTTGATTCCAACCCTCATGGATGACTTTCAGCGGTTCAAGACTTCAGAGGAAGAGGTGCCTGCAGATGTGGTGGAAGTAGCAAGAGAACTAGAATTAGAAGTGGATCCTGAAAATGTGACTGAATTGCTGCAATCTCATTATCAAACTTGAATGGATGAAGAGTTGCTTCTTCTGGATGGGCAAAGAAAGTGGATTCTTGAGAGGGAATCCATTCTTGGTGAAGATGCTGTGAGCATTGTTGGAATGACAATGGAGGATTTAGAATATTCTGTAAACTTAGTTAATTAAGCAGTGACAGGGCATGATAGGATTAACTTCAGTTGTGAATGAGGTTCTACTGTGAGTAAAATGCTACCAAAAGAGAAATCTTTTGTGAAAGGCAGTCAGTTGATGTGGCAAACTTCACTGTTTTCTTATTTTAAGAAATTGCCTCAGCCATCCCAGCTTTCAGCAATCAGCACCTTGTTCAGTCAGCAGCCATCAACACCAAGGCAAAACCCTCCACCAGCAAAAAGATTATGACTCCCCAAAGGCTCAGATGATCACTAGCATTTCTTAAAAATAATAAAGCACTTTAAAATTAAGACATAATGCTATTGCCCACATAATAGACTAGAGTATACTGTAAATATAACTTACATATGCATTAGGAAAACAGAAAATTTCTGTTACTGGCCTTATTGCAATGTTAGTTTTACTAAGGTGGTCTGGAATGGAATACACAGTATCTTCAAGGTATGCCTGTGATTTCAGAAATATCCTCTCCTATTGGACCCTCTGAGTTTCCCTGTGTTCAGAAGCCCAGACCAAAGTGTAGATTTCTTGGTCTTTATTTATGAGTAGTTGAACTTTTTTTTTAATGGCTTGTGTTTTGTTTAAATTTTGTGTAAACTAGCTAGGACTTAGCTCTTTGAGTCTAGTCTTAACGCTTTGCTTTCTTAGATTACTGAGTCTTTAAAATAAGTAGTACAGAGCATATGTGTGGCAAAGTTATTTGCTACCTACTATGAACACATGCTTAAGTGAAAAACAACAACAACAAACAAACCCCAAAATAAGATATTTTTCCAGGCATGTAAATTTTTTTTCTTGAAGAGGCATTTAGTCTTTCTATTTAGGAGAACGTTATCAGCTTGCTTTACTTATGAAAGAGAGGAGAGCCGCCTTTTTTCTCTGAAGATACGAGCTATTTGTCAGGCTTGTTTATTACCGATTGGGTTGCTTGTTACTGATTGTTTGAGAAGGGAGGTGAAAAAGCATAGCGGTTGCAATACCCGCTTTGGGTATAGAAATGACGGTGTTAGTGGAGAATAAAGACTAGCTGGTACGATTGCATTTTGCAAGATGTTTTGAAGACAACTTTGTGCTTTGAAAATGCAGGATAGGAATCTAAGTGAGAAAGTCTTTCAGTGGTTGGGGGGGAATGTGTGTTTATTTCAGTTCGGTTGCACTGTGGGTGGGGTGGAGAGCAGTGGTAATTTGTTTCTTACTAGAGCACTGCTAGTTCATAGGGGATTTGATGGAGATTTGGGAGAGAGAAAATGAATAGGATTCAGCCCTTCTAGGAAGGTTGTTCTTGGCAGTGCGTTCGGCCCTTAGGAGACTGTGGGCAGTTGGTTGTAAGTAGCTAGGCAGGTTAAAAGGCTTCCCTCATCCAGGCTTCCTAGATCTCTCTTCACCTTTGATGACCTTAATCAGGTCATTAAGCATTTTAAGACAGGTTTATAGCTCTCCTGTGGCCCACGCTTGGACTAAGTACTCCTTAATCTTCAAATTTATGTTTGAAATAAGTAGAAACCTGAACTTTATAAAATTAATGACTCGAGTGTGCAAGTGAATAGCTTCATAGAGTTATTTGGCTTATGGTAGATTTCAGATTATGGTAGGTGCTTGAATATACTTATTTCTCATACTCTTTCTTCCATCCCTTTAAGAACAAAAAAAGGCCTTATTAGAAATAGGCAAACGAATACACGTAGAGCTGTACTGCTCAAATTGAGGACTTGAGTTGGAGAGAAAGACTCCTGGTCTAGGTGTAGCTTTGAAAAGAGAACGGTCAGGTAGGATGCTGTACACGGCAGGTGTAGGTAGGGACAGGGATAATGTTAACCCTTTTTGCTGTAGTGAATACTGTCAGAGGGTCTGATGTATAATTAGACATCACTTAGCTTTACTTGCGACAAAAACACACTCTTGGATGGTTTCTCTGTATGTGTACTTAAAGCAGTTTGAATCTTGATAATCGAATATTTCCCAGGGTTGTAACTTCTTTTTTGGCAATGAGAAGACTGTTGAAGTGATGATATAAAAATTTGGAGTTGAGCCTGGGATCAAAATTTGGAGTTATGGTCCGAGATTTATCAAGCTTCTACTGCTGATATTCAAAATAATTTTCTCTTCCTATTATGGCTTCTGATTACTTCTGAAGAGTGAGTTTAGACCTCTGTGCTCTAAAGCCCATCAGAGTATCCTTTTTGCACATAGCGTAATCAGGATACAGATTAGGCATTTTGTCATGTTTGGGAGAAGGAAGTTGAGCAGTGAGGAAATAAATGAACATTATTTTGATTTCTTTCTAGTCATTTTAAATAGGATACAAATTTTATATTTTAGAAGTTTCAAAATGTAGTGATTTCACCTTTCACATTAAGCTTAGTATGAAAAATTTCTACCAGTGGTTCTCAAACTTTAGCATTCCTTGGGATCACATGGAGGGCTTGTCAAACCTTAGGTAGCTGCCTTCCAGCCCCAGAGTTTCTGATCAGTAGGTCTGGGAGGGAAGCGGGTGGGGAGTTCTTGGCAATTTACATTTCTAGTAGATTCTAAGGTCTTGTGCTGCAGCCACTGCAGGGGCCACTCCCTGAAAACAACTGAGGACATTCTAGGGGGAAACATAAGTGTAGTGGTTAACACAGGCTTTGAAGTTTGAAAGATCTGGGTTTGAATCCCTGTTTTGCTGCTTACTGGTGCCTTGACTTCAGGCAAGTTTCTAACCTCTGTTGTTCCATCTCTAAAGTGGAAATAATACAGTATTTTGCTGTTGTGAATGTGAGTTCCAATGAATAGAAGCTCAGGGAACTGCCTTGTAGATTGCAAGCATGGAATAAATGTTTTCTTTTATCCATAGAAAACATAAGTATATAAAATAAATAGAATCCTGCATCTTATACCATTGAACCAAATACAGAAAATTTAATACTTAACCTCATTTCCCAGCACTGTGCCAGGGAAAAAAAAATGAGTACTCAATTACTTTTTAATGAGTGAAGGAAAAGTTGTGGATCCTAGTGATTTTCCAGAAACATTTTTTTAGAGACATAGAGTATTCATATTGGTGCTGCCTCCTCCCTCTTCCCTTTAGAAAGTTTGGATTTTTAGATCACGGTATGTTGGACTCTCACAATAATCCTCATAGTTTACATATTATATAACAGGCATTTTAAAAGTTGCTTCTGGGAGCTGAATGACAGGAAGTACCTGAAAGTCATCTTTAGAACATACTCTCATGTGTACTATGACAACTTTGTATTTGATTACCTTGAACACAGTTCTCAGGGATCTCTTCTCTCAACTTGCTGAATGCCTGGTTTCTTTTCTTTCCACAGACCTGCAGGAGCTCACCGCTGGCTAGCCTTTCCTTAGTGAAACTCTCTTTCCTTCACCCCCTGTCACTATCACTGTCTTATTTCCATTGTAGCTGTTATCACACTCCTATCATCATCTTATTTGTTTACTTTTTATTGTTTTCTTCACTAGGACATAAACCCTAAGAGGGTAAGGACTTGATCTTTGCTACTGGGTCCCTGGGTTGGGATGCAGTTCCTGGTTTATGGAGACTGAATACCTTCTGGTTCGGTGAAGGGACCTCTGATGCGGAGCTGCCCCTCTCTGCTTCCTCCCCAGCTCAGGGGTTCAGGCTGGAGTTAGCACTCACTTCATGGCACATCGTCATGATTGGTCCATGTGGAGTCTCCTACCTTATTTTATTTGTATCTTTCCCCTTCATCACCTGTCCCCATTCATGTTCTTCCTTGGCCCCATGGGACCCTCTCTCGGGTGTATGCATGATTCCCTTAAGGACAGCCAGATTGTTACCTTGTTGACACTCTCACTAGCTGTTGCTTCCTGCATTCTTGCTGGCGTGTGGCATTTTCTGACCTTATAATTTTTTCCAGTCTGATGCCACAGATGGAGCAATCCAGCACAAAGTGATATGTTACTGTTCTTATTTGCAAGTATCTGATTACTAATGCAGTGGGGTATCTATGGTATACTTTGTGGGATTTTCCTTGGGTGACTTGAGCATTTCTATGTCCTTTGCCTCTTTTTCTGTTAGCTTTTCGTATCTCTTTCCCATTTTTCTGCCCTAATTTTTAGCAGTTTTCTGCTTTTTCCAATCTCTCGTTAGATTTTAAATGGCATATACATCTTAGTTTTTTACCTGTCAGATTTTTTTCTTTGAAATATTTTTTTAAATAGAATCTTTAATTTTGTTATGATCCATCTATTTTTTTTTACCTTCGGGTCTTGTATAGGAAATATCTATCCATTCATATTTACCAAAGTTATGTTTCTACATTTTCTTCTATGGCAAGCCAATTTTCCCAAATCTCATTTACTAAATAACTTAGTGGTTTGTGATGCTACCTGTATCATATATTAAGATCCGCACACTTGTATACACACACACTCAGACACATACACGTACTCTCTCTCACCTTTTTAGGCTCCCTGTTCTGTTGTGATCAATTTGTCTGTTTCTGTTCTAATTTCACAGTGGTTTTTGCTTTTATTTTTATTGCTACAACTTGTTTATATATCTTTTTTTTTTTTTTTTTTTTTTGAGATGGAGTCTTGCTCTGTTGCCAGGCTGGAGTACAGTGGTGTGATCTTGGCCCACTGCAAACTCCACCTCCTGGATTCAAGCAATTCTCCTGCCTCAGCCTCCTGATTAGCTGGGACTACAGGCGTGCACCACCACACCCAGCTAATTTTTGTATTTTTAGTACAGATGGGGTTTCACCATGTTGGCCAGGATGGTCTCGATCTCTTCACCTCGCCATCTGCCCGCCTTGGCCTCCCAAAGTGTTGAGATGACAGGCATGAGCTACTGCGCTTGGCCTATCTATCTTGATAACTAGAAGAATGAGTCCCTCCTGTGTTCTTTTAAAAATATATTTAAACTGGTAGTTTTCAACCATGGTTTTATATTAGAATTTACTAGGTAGCTTTTAAAAACCATATATCCCATTGACCACGGAGGAACTGAATTGTAATCTCTAGGCAGTGGAGTCCAGCAGTTGTATTTCTTAAAACCTCCTCCAGTGATACTGATCTATGTCCCGAGTGGAAATCACTCATCAGTAGTATTTATGTTTTATTCAATGGAGGTCAAATTTCTTTTTCTGTAATGATCTCATCTTCTTTGTTACAGTAATTCCTAGTTATTTCCGCTTTTGTTTCTATTGTGAATGCCATTTTTTTCCTGTTTTATTCTCTATTGTTTATTTCCCCTGGTGTAGGGGAATCTTGCATATATACACATATGCTATGCATCACTTAACAGGGATATGTTCCGAGGAATGTGTCATTAGGTGATTTCGTCCTTGTGTGAACATCGCAGATTGCATTTACACAAACGTAGATAACATAGCCTACTACACACCTAGGCTATATGGGATAGCCTATTGCTCCTATGCTACAAACCTGTGCAGTAGGTTACTGTCCTGAATACTGTAGGTAACTGGAACATGATGGTCTTTGTATATCTAAATGTTTGTAGACATAGAAAAGGTACAGTAAAAATATGGTAGAAAAGATTAAACATGGTCCACCTGCATAGGACACTTTGTATGTGTCTGGACTGGAAGTTGCTCTGGGTGAGTCAGTGAGTGGGTGGTGAGTAAATGTGAAGGCCTAAGGCATGGCTGTACACTAACAACTGTAGACTTTATAAACACTATGTCTAGAAGACACTACATTCATCTAAAAAGTATTTTTTCCTTTAACAATAAACTAAGCTTAGCTTAACTTTTTTGCTTTATAAACTTTTCAATGGTTTTTGACTTTTTTTTTCCTTTTCTGAGACAGAGTCTTGCTCTGTTACCAGGCTGGAGTGCAGTGGCGTGATCTCGACTCACTGCAACGTCAGCCTCCTGGGTTCAAGCGATTCTCTTGCCTCAGCCTCCTGAGTAGCTGGGGCTACAGGCGAACTCCACCTCACCCAGCTAATATTGGTATTTTTAGTACAGACATGATGTTGGTCAGGATAGTCTCAATCTCTTGACCTTGTGATTAGCCTGCCTCAGCCTCCCAAAGTGCTGGGATTACAGGCATGAGCCACCGTGCCTGGCTGGTTTTTAACTTTTTGACTCTTTTGTAATAGCACAGCTTAAAACACAAGCATATTGTATAGATGTACACAAATGTTTTCTTTAAAATTTTTTATAATCAATGTATAGAATTTGGTGAGTTTGGACAAAAGT